>PQWD01000728.1:138715-192785 GCA_019425675.1 Leucinodes orbonalis
TTATATTTACATAACAGTGCAATCCCCGGCAAATGGAATAGATAACCTAATTATGCACCTGTAACTACCTGATTAATTAATGTCACGTTTTGTTTGTAAAGAAATTAAATATGATTATTAGTAATAGGCTCACCTCTTTTTCTTATAATTTTGAAGAATTTTCGCGTTTGTTTAACTTGATTATGTAGTTAATAAGGAGCTCTTGTAGTAAATTCTTCTAATAAACCGTAAAATCTTGTAATAAACCGTCATTATCAAGGGTCCTTCCATTTTTAAGTTGCTCCAGTCCCGCTAATCTTGCCAACGCCCCGAGCATCTTGTTTATAATGGCGAACGTGGATCTTCGGTTTTCTATCTAAGTGATTGATGTGCGCTCAATGAGTGCAGTTACCAATAGTATACTTAACCTCTTTCAGGATCTGTGAGCGAGGTGTAAGTAATTCAGTAATTTATGGAAAACTGAGTTCCTTCGATCAAATAGATCCTTGATTTCTGCGAACTAATTTTTGTATCCGTTTAGACTTCAGCCTTGAACAAGTCGGTGGTCGCTATCGCATTTGTAGTCAACCCATTGAAATATACTTATTTTATACGCCATAACATATCCCAGTGTCCGAGCGCTGTTAGGTTCATCCTCTCGGAGGGTTCTTCATGTAAAAAATAATGTATCAAGAAGAGCTCCTTTCTATGAGGAAGTTGACCAGCATGATTCCTGCGCCCCAATCCCCGAAGTTCCATTTCCGATTCACTACGTTTTTGTCCTTCTTTAGGGTTTAAGTTCTTCATTACAATACTGTACATTGTCGAGGTTATGTTATGTATAGCCTTGGAGATATCCTTTTACGTGGCGTGGACTATCGTCTATACTATACTATCTATACGTCATAGACTGTCGAGATCGGTACGTATACTTATTGGTGTGTTTGAGTTCGAGATATTGGAACCTCCTCGGAAGTAGAGTTCATTCGTCTTAACTCTTATTATTTTTAAGAGAGCTAATGGTTTCACCGAAGCGTGAGTCTAATAAATAAATAAAGCTCACGCCTTGGTCTCAGAGGGGTACGCAGAGATGATGGAACGCCACTTTTCGGGGTCCTGACATACTTCCCTAGGCTCATTCACATCCATCAATCTTTTCATACAAGCTCTTTTATTCCTTTTGCTTGGGATCCCAACCTTCTTAAGGGATTGACCAATTTGGTAAAGGTAAGCCCTTCTGGGTCGTCCCCGCCTCGTGTATCCTTCCACATTCGCACAATGAACCTATTTTGCTATTCTCCGTTCACTCATGTGCTCCAATTCCAATAAATGTCACGAAAGTAGTTTTTTATTGGGCGTCTATTACGCCAAAAGTAAGACTAATGTATAGGACCAGGTAGCGAAAGCTATATCTTTATGACTGACAAAAGTACCTACTCCTAATATACTTTCTTTTGATTTTGCATTAAAAATAGACGTGCACAAATATAGGTACTACAACTCGACAATGTAGGTACTTGTAACGGGAACGTAACGTGACATCGCAATATGTAAATTTGCAATAACAAAATCAAGGCTTTCTTTCGCAATATTGATTAACAATAAAATAAGACATGTTCGACTTTTTTGTTGTGTTAGTTTGTATTAAGCTTGAACTTCAGTTTTCGCATGGAACGTGGAAGTATAATTTGATTTTAAAAATAAATCATTCGATTCCGATGACCTAACATCTGTTGTATCGGGTGACGGGCGCAGTGCGGCATTGAAGGAGAATAATAACTGTTTAACAGTTGTTGCTCTCCTTCAATGCCGCACTATCATGGCAGGCGTATCACTATCCTTACCATCGGTTAGCGTCCTGACCGTCCAGTTCACTAAGTAAATGATTTAAAAAAAACTTGTTTTCATTCTGTATACCTTAACATAAAGTTTAAGTTTGCTCGACTTTTGAACCGTTATTGATTTCAAATTCAAAATAATGACTCAACCACTACAATGCTTTTTCTTCATTCGTTTGTATTGCTGGCTAGTAAAACCAATATTCCTTTATGGCCGTCATCAACATCGACCTGCTTGTACAACTCAGCCAATGAACCTATTGAAAACTTTCGACATGTATGTAGCGCATCGGGTACTTGTATACCTACATGAATTCCCTCATTCAAGGCAGACAATGAATAATGATTAGTGAAATGTCAGTGATCTAGATAACTTAAAAGCAGTCGTGTCGCGGGTCGTAGTGCACGTGCTTTAAGCTCAAACTCTACAAATAATAGGTGATAATCTGATAGCATTGTCTTTATTTCTTGTTTAAACAATTCCTTGTATTTGATATGAATTCTCTTGGCAAGCAATCAAGACAAGTACCTATATTCTACATTTCAGGTAAGATCATCGACATTGCATTTCATTCAATATTTGTAAGCACCACTATTAAAATTTTACATTATTTAAATTGGTCGTGTAGATACATAGAGCAGTTATATATATTTCCGCTATTTCCATTAGAGTTAACTTTATGGCTTAGCTAGGCCTCGCGCCCAAGAGAGACTCGCACGAATTCCTTGGGTTAAATAATTGAAAAAGAAACACCGACAATAAAGCTTCTGGGTTATCTGTTGGTCTACTGCCTAAGTTGTGCTATTGAAATTAAGTTCTACTTCTGCAATATCAAAAAAGAGCTGCATAAGTTGCGACATCCTTACTTAAGTCGAATATCTACAAATGGAAATTATATGACCTTTACCATTCAACGGTAAGGTACAATAAAAAATACTTGTATCTCGAATGACATAACTAGGCTCATATATACACACTTTCTGTTCACACATCCGCATTGAGTACCACGCATATCTATTATCATTTTATGTAAGTGATTATCAATTGATATTCTTTGATTTAAGTATATCCATATACATTTCTATTAAACAGCAAGAGACTATAAATTTAAAGAAGAAGATAAAGCTATATATTGATATTTAAAACTAAAATGGCCTTTTCTAAATACGTTTTAACTGTTTCGTTTAAGTGTTTATTACACAAATACCCAACAATAATTAACGTTTCAACATAAAATGAAGTGGAATATAATTTCAGTACCTAAGTTACATAAAACACACAATTTACATTATTTGTTTTAATAATTGCAAAACGTTCGTATCGTTGGAAACGCACAGGAGAGCATGTAAAGCGGCACGATTTTCAGACGCGAGCCATTCCTGAAGTTTTCGGTAGTTGGTGACCGCTGCCTAAGGCTCAGCCCGTATGGCGTGCTTTAGTATCGTCATTATATTCCCTGTCATACTCATTAGACTTTGTAACGTCATAACCAACTTGGTGATATGAACTCTTTTGTGGGATAAGTGAAATCATAGTTTAAATGTTTACTTTGCACTCTCGAAGACTGCGTAGGTAAGCAATTTGGGCGGCGTGTAGCGTGGATGTATTTTTATATACATATATAATAGCTGTTAGAACTACACACACTTCCGTCACATGTCAATTTGAAGTCACGCTTAATTAAAATATTCTTTTGAACATTTCACCTTTTGGATAACGAAGGGTTATGCGATCCAATAAAATGTTTTAATTACAGACAAGAGGCAGTGTAATGTGGAGAAACAATTAGCTTTTACTATTTTTTGTCATTTTATTTATGTATGATCTACTATCACGCTACAATGACCGATATACCTACTAACTTTTACGTATAAACAGTTTAACTTCTTACATATCATAATGAAAGAAAAAATAGGTATCGTAGATGTCATGGTGCATTTGCGTTTTAGAATGGTGTGTTTATTCTATCCACAGAAAGGTAGTTTGTAGGTCACGACCTGCGTTTTTCGACAGAAAATAGCAATAACACTGGTATTTCATTTTTCACTTTTTGTTAAATTTATTAGTCATCGATTTAAAGTGTACTCAAAAGTACGAAACAAGAGATATATCTGTTACTACATTTATATTAAAATTTAAGCACTCAACTTAAAATGTACGCTAGCATCCCTTTTATTAAAGTACAACTTGCAGAAAATACAACAGCCCATAAAGCTTATTATAAGGTACCATTTATGTTCCTTGGAAAGTTTAGTGCAGCTCTAAGAATTCTAAGGGTGGATATGTTTGGTAATTTCTTCAAGGCATAATATTACCATTTTATTTCTGGAAACTTTGAGCATTTTTTTTTCTCATGTCACGCAAGTGCTCACTATGACAGGAACATTCGAAATTAAGCAGTGGAATCGTAATCTAACTTAACGTAACGTCCCGCTGAAGGGCAAAGGCCTTTCCATCACTAGGTGGTAGACTCGGTATTATGATGTTGACACGGAGATTCAATGTTAGCCAACATGAGTTGATAACAATCAGCCAATACCTATTTACTGCAAATAAGTTTTATAAACCAGTTCTATACACATCAAGATAGCAAGATATTTTTAAAATTAATTGTACCACGCAAAGTTGTCCACAACTGCCCTGGTAAAGACCCGTGGTCCAAACTTATTGGACAAAGCAGTTGGACTAATGCCCCAGACTGGCATATATTAGGTTTAGAAGAGCTTTCTAAAGTAACTCTGAAGTTTAGTCGTAAATTTTGAAACTTAATGTTTCTTTCAATTTATTTTCCTAAATGAGTAAATGACTACTGCTGTTGGCCGCAGATGGCCTTTATAGCTTCATCGGGTATGTGGTGAGCGCAGATGTCTTCTCTAAAATTTACGAGGCGGGCAAGGACTAATAGGTAGAGAAAACCCGCGACCCGGCACACGCCGGCTACGCGAATAGGAAATCAAATTTTGTCACTAATACAATATAAGGTACTGACACCCTGGATAAAACACATAAGCTCCTTTATACCGCGGGTAATACGGCGGGGCATAGCTAGTAATCTATAAATTCTTTAATACATAGGAGGTTAAGTGCACCGACTTCGGGGTCCGCACGTCGGAGAGCCCGCGAGCGGCGACGCGCTGAGCAAACGCGCGCTGACGGCGAGCGACTTGCCTTAGAACGCCGCGAGCAGCGTGCCCGGGAGAAAATTGAGCAGCAGAGGCAGGTAAAATGTTAATTCATAAATTGCACTTTACGGATATTTAAGGATATGTACCAAATGCGTAATGGCAGGTGAGGGTACCATTGTCACGTTTTACATTCTCAGTTACGGATGAGAGTTCTCTGTGCCCGCCAATTGCTAACGGTCAATAAGTGTTGTGTATTACCATAAGTATATATTAAATTATCTGCGGTAATAAGGTCTGTAAGTTATGAGTTCTTCTGAGCCGATTTACGGCCGTTGGCCTATAATATGAGACCGCGCGACAGCCACAGCTAATTCAAGATTATTAATTTCCTCCATCCATTCCTCGACTTATCCAGAAAATCGAGAACATTTTAAAAAATAAGAGCTTACTCGTGATTCAAAGTTCGTCACCCAAGTATGAGGTAAATATAAAAATCATGTGAAACACTGCGATTTTTCACTAATTACTTACAATAAAAATAATATTAATTTACAATTAATCATGGAGTGCGATGGGTTCAGTGCGTGTGGCGGGGCGGTGGGCGGCGCGCTAATAATTATCGCCTTGCTCAATGCAATGCAATAATTTATTTATGTATTATTTATTTTGTAACACTTTTAAGGTATTAGGTTCTTATAAAACATTGTATAATATTAGTACAGTAATAGGTCGAATGGATGCCAATGATTCAAAATTCACGCATGATTTGTTTTGGTCGAACGACATCATTTGAAATGCCTTTTTTATTGCATTTATAATAACCTTATTTTATTTGTTGGAAGGTTTTCATAGGTTAGGCTACATTATTTATTTAAGCAGAATGGTTTTCTCAATATTTTAACGAGAAATATAGAATTTTATGCGATTACAATAGGTAAGTATCACCCAAGTGTACTTCACTGGCTTGTGGATCCTGTCTGTCTAACAACAAACGCTATTTTTCGTACATTACGTTGATAGTATAAATAAAAATGCTTAAGGTAATTGCTCTCTCATTTCTGGCGGATGAATAATATGAAACATCAATGCTTATCATTTCTGATAAATGCAACAATAGCCAAGGTAATAGATAAACACGGTTATCTCAAACAATATTATTTTAGTAAAAAGTGTAAAAAAAATCTATCTATCTATTCAACCTATCGCAGTCCACTGCTGGACATAGGCCTCCCCTATTTGTAAAAAAATTACTTCGTCCGAAATGTGTAATACCTCAATAAATTGAAAATATACCTACCTATGTGTATAAATCAAAGTGATTGATTATGTGTAATAACGGTAATAATGTCTAGTCAATTAAGAATTAGTAAACGAATCTTACCAAGCGATTACTGAAGTGAACTTTTGATCTGTATAGGTCATTCCGATCGTAAATCGTGATTAGGACATCATTATGGTAAGACATGAAACAAAGAAGTATCAATCACTCGAGCAAGCGCTGGTATTTAAGACCAGTATAAGGCATAAGTAGGTATCTTGTCATCTTAGCACCATGTATTCTAAATAGTATAATATACTATCATGTGAACAGTTGTATCGAGGTGTTGTTCAGAATTGAAAAATTACCACGTGAGTTGAAAGACGTGTACACTGCTACTATTCGGAATTCAAACATTTATGTTTAAAATAGATCACTCAACACAAAATTTTAACACGATGAAACTAGTAACTACCACAAACAACCATAATATTTATAAGCATGTCAACCATGCTGTGAGAGATTACAATTATTTAAAAATACTAAAAACACCGCAGTGTTTGAATCAAAATTACCTTTTACTGTATTCAGAAAAAGGCCGTTTCAAGAAGATGATTTATAATAACCAAGCAAAATATTTACATGCTGCCAAATATGTTCACATTTAATATGAAAGGAAAATAACATCATCAAGCAATTGAATGTTTCATGAAAGCTATAGCTTCCTTTGTTCGACAGTGACAACACAATCATACTAAAAGATTTTTACGTAATCAAGTGAATTCTATATTCATTTGAATGCATCATTGGAAGCCATTCCGCCTACTATGACATCACAAAATGACACGTGGTCCTAAAGTTCGTACTAATGCTAAAGAGCAAATGATGATACGATGGTAATAATGCACTAGTACGGATTACTCGCTGAATATTGAATATTGGATCAGCAAGTTGAAGTGGCAGTGGGCTGGTCACGTATGTCGCAGAACCGATGGCCGTTAGAGCAGACGAGTTCTGGAGTGGAGACCGCGTCTTGGCAAGCGTAGCGTAGGACGCCCTCCGGCCCGATGGACCGACGACTTGCGAAAGGTCGCTGGTGGAAGCTGGATGGGAAAGGCGGAGGACCGGGATGTCTGGCGCAAAATGGGGGAGACCTATGTCCAGCAGTGGACTGCAATAGGTTGAAGAGAAGAGAATTGAATCTGAACCTAGTAAACTGAACGTCTGGGAAGAGCTAGTAACTACCGAATTAATTATATGTGCTTTATTTCAGCTGTACTTGATCCACAGTCCATCTAAGAAGGATTTATTGCTTGATATTAGTGATAGACAATATAATCATAGTCTTTTAAACTCTTAAAGATTTACAAGATTCTAAATTCCATAAGAAATTTCATTGAATTATCTTAAATACCAAATGTCATTCGGAGTTTATTATTATATTTTAAGCATAAACTTCTCGTGATTTTACAGGAAATTACAAGTAATATAAATGTTGTAGCCATCTGCTAAAATAAGGCATTAGACAACCAATAGGACGCCTAGGCCGCTCATTAAACGCCGTCATTCTGTCTGAAGAATAACTAGCCACGTCTTAGATTGCAACATTTAACTAGATGGCTGAACGTTTATGGTCATTTAGTTCAGTTCGGTGACCATGAGTTTTTCATAAATTAGGCAAAATCCTTTTTTTATTACTTCCAAGTGGAAGTGAAATAGTATTGAATAGACTTTAATTATAATTAATAGTAAAACCATACCAGCAATATATAAAATTGCTTAAACTGGGTTAATCCATGTAGGTTGTCATGTAGCGGCCGGCGAAGCGGCAGTAACTATTTTCTGTTATAAATCAGTTTTTAATTTGAATCACATGGTAGAGTCTTGATTAGTGATTTTGAAGGGCTAAATTTTAAAACGCCTAGTATATAAGAATTGTATACGTTGAGTGATTTTAGTTCACTCCCGTTTAATTTTGACATATTTAAAAAGGTTGATTAGGGCTTTTTTTAGTTCAAAGACCTCAGTGAACTTTGTTGGCATTGGCGCGAACTATAAATATTAATTCAAAGCATTAATATTTATAGTTTCCTATATGTAGAGTCTTGATCAGTGATTTCGAAGGGCTAAATTTTAATACGCCTGGTTGTTAAACTTTGAGTGATTTTAGTTCAAAATACTATCGACATAGGCAACCAATTGGATGCTTCAACCTACGGCCTAGGTTATTACTCCCGTTTATTATTGGCACATTAAAAAGGGTTGATTGATGCTTTTATGAAGTAAACTTTTGTCGGAAGTGTTTAGTTTATATTATAGGTATAAAAACGTTATTTATATTTATAGAAGTACATATATACATATTTTTTTTTATTAAGCTGGGATTAGAATAATATGTAGAATACTACCTTTAAAGGCAATTGAAATGGTACACAATAAGTTACCCAACAAGTTATGTATTGTGTATATTTATTTTAAAAGTTTCATCGTCCCAAATCATGTCTGGGCGTATGTATGTGTTTGCAAGGCTGACATGGCACGTACTTACTCGTACTCTGTAAGTTTCTCCTAAACGTCACTGGTCCGGCTGCGACATCAGCAGAACGCCTGCTTTTGTTTATTTACTCTTCACTCCTTTAATATGTATTTGGTAGGAATTGAAATAGATTCACAGTATATTCGTATATTATAAGTACAAGTAGTATTTCATACGAATATTACTATAGCCAGTATAAAATTCAATAGCCAGCCATATCTTAGTGATTTTTATCATAGATCAGACCTTTGTTAGGCTAGCTTAAATTGGATGTCAAATTTATATGGTACGTGGATCTCATATAATCCTATCCTACCCAAGGGATCAATCAAAATACAAAGAAATAAACCATTTATTGACCTTAGACAAAATATCAAAGAAATTAAATGAACATCTGACTGTAATTAATAGTAGACTGCGATAGGTTGAATAGGAAATCAACAACACAAAAGTAATAAAGACACACACACGGTACAAGTATTTCGTAAAAAAAAAAAGAAAATACATTTATTTATTTCACCACGAAATTTCACATACCTGACACGGACAATGCAAAATAGTAAAACTATAAAAGCAAAATAAGAAGCAGTAGACAATAGAAGAGCGTCAGTGGCTCATTGGTGTGGACTGTTGGCATCCGATCTGGAGGGCGTAGGTTCTTATATCACCACGTACCAATGTTTTTTCCAATTTTCGAAATTATATGTACCTACGTTTATCCGACACTTTTACGGTAAAGGAAAACATACCGTGAGTAGACCTGTGCCCGCTTACGAAGAAATTAAAAGGTTGTGCGTGAAGTCGGCCAATCCGCACTGGGTCCACGTGGACGAATGAGGCTTATACATACACCCTAGGCTCGTACCCCTCGGTTTTGCCTGTTGACGTATAATAATGCGCTGATGTTGAACAGAGGTCAAAGGGTTTCCCCTCAGCTTATAGCATTGCGACGGTTTACATATGCTTTTTACCAATTGCAATAGTTGCGATTGGATAATTAAAGAAATAGTTCAATCATTTTATTGTCCTCCTTCTCGTCTTAGAGTTGTTCGAGTATGAACTTTATGCTAAAGGAAAAGAAATACTTAATTCTTCAATTTATTATTTTTGCATATACCATTTTATAAATATTTGGCCCGCGACGGTGCAGTTTGTGAAGAGAAAATCTTTGGCTCTAAAGTGTCAGCAGTCCATCACTTGACTCTAGTAAAAACTTTCGCGAAATGTGTGGGCGCACGCGTTTTTTGCTAATGTTAATGGGTCCTAAGGTCCACTGATGTACAAAGAAGTATTTTTTTTCATTGAACGGTTTCTTGATCGCCAGAGCTTTTTCTGTATAAAATCATTTCTGCGAACCTGTTGTTGATCTTCCTTTTTCTAGGAAGGAAACGTTTCCTCAAAACAGTTCTCGTGCACCTGGTTGCACTGACGATATCATTTTGTGGACTAGATAGTTTCGCAACTGTTTTATTGCACGGATGAGGTCGTTTGTGAGGTAACTATTTAGGAATGGTTCTGAAAACGGTTATATCGTCGCAGAATATAAAACGTTTATAAAAACTAGTTTTTCCTCGCAACGACCAAGACTAATCGTAATATTTATGGTCAGGCACGAGAAGAGCTGGCGTCTTATGAGCCGTGGGGGCGCGCGGGCGGCGGCGCGCCAACTCTCATGGCGTCAGGTTCTCCAACCTCCGGGCAACCGGTATCTACCCCGAGGACGAGCTAAGGGTGCGTAATACACTTTACGGAAGTCTACATTAAATTGATCATAATATCGTATTTAATATTGTCCGTTTATTGTACGGTCTGCAGGAAAACCAGACCTGATAAAATATCTACGTTTGGCATGTAGGCGTTGGCACAAATGTAGTTTGGCACGACACATATTGATTATCCATATATATGAGTATTAATCTAGATTTAATTACACCGTAAAACTTAGTCTCCAGGGTTGTCCTCAAATCAAAGCAATTTTGGGGAATAACTACCTCTAATATCTGTTTGTAGAGATGTTGTTTAGTATGTATACTTATTATGCAAGTAACTATTTTTTTTAAAAAAAGGATATAATTACACAATTTACTTACTACACACTGCATAATTTCAGCTTCTTGGAGCTATGTGAATGTCTGCGGATTAATAAAACATAAATATTTACTATTATATATAAACTATTAATAACACATAAATATTAAACAATACATTTTAATTAGAATAAGCCCATGTTAACTGCGTGCCCTCCGAACCTACAGGTGATGGACTGTTTGTTAGAAACATAAGTTGTATTTAGTTGCATTTTTTTTTGATATAATGAATAAAAATATTTCTGTACTATTCTCTTAATCTATCTAACTTATTCTATCTAACGAATACGATTTATGTACATTAAGACGGGCAGTACCTTCTTAACACTATTAAAAATATGTTTTACATTGAGCTTGATCCTAGGTGTTGCAGCAGTTTCCTAATAAAACAACTGTTAGCTAGTAGCTCGTGCACAGATTGTGCTTACAAAAAGAGTTTTTGGACCTTTTTGTTATATACAATTATTATACGTGCAACTACCAACGTATGTAAACCTAATGTAATTAGAGTTGTCCATTGTCTTCTGTCACATCTTCATGTTTATTGTCTCTGTTCATATAAACAAGATAAATATAATTATTCTTATGTATTGCTATTATATTTCTTAAATAGTAATAAAACTAATCTTTGTGGAAAAGCATTCATAAAAATGCCAAAGCAATAAATTCGCTTAAGGCAAAGGGTCATCCTGTTACTGGCGATCTGGCGTCTCGTGATGCAACGACACTTGACGCTAAATTATCCGCACTTACTTAACTCTTTTTAATTTCATTACCTTTTATGAGTTTCGACCATATTCCAAAGTGTTAAAGTTATTTATTCATTGGCCATTAATACTGTTCAAGCTTTGCAAAGGGTTAACGGACTATGAACAATGTTTACAAAGACACTATTTTACTAGTTGTATGTGTATTCAAAACACATATTGACCATCCTCGTTTCCGCGCTTTTGCAGTTACGTGCATAGATAAAGACTATCATCAATCATCAATGGCTATGTGTGAGATAATCAAATGGTTAATCTGTCGCTCAAAAGCATTTCCTATGAAGTTAAATAGGTATTGTAAAATATATGTATACTAATATAATAAAGTTAAAGAGTTTGTTTGTTTGTTTGAACGCGCTAATCTCAGGAACTCCAGGTTCGATTTGAAAAATTCTTTCAGTGTTAGATGCTTATTTATTGAGGAAGGCTATAGGTTATATATCATCACGCTACAAGCAATAAAAGCGGAGCAGCAATGAAGAATGTTTCAAAATCGGGGGTTTTTTATTTCATACTTGGAGCTTCCGCTGCGTAAACGGTTAAAGTTACGCAAAAGTCATATATGACAGTATTGTTCCGCTTTTAAAGGTCTACAAAAAGTTCGCGACAGCATATGTCTATCGGTTAAGGTTTTTTCCCTATAACATATTTTTTGCTAATTTTTTTTCTAAAATAATGAATCATTTGCGAAGGTGTTTTCATAAATATGATGATAATCCTTATCCAAATAAATACTTTATTTATCATAAACAAAATTGCGCTTTACATCTTTCAACTAAAATGAATATCTTATGAGATATCGCAGTTTTAACTCACCTATATAAACGAAGTATCGGGTTAAAGAATGCGTTAGGCCAAAGTAACTATTCCACGCGGACTAAGTCGCACGCAAAAGCTAGTTATTTATATGTATTTAAATGAAACTCACAAAGTAAAGTTGTTTCAGTTTGTCTCCTGCAATGAATATTCCAACCTGTCTGATTGTTCTGACTAATTGTAATTGGAGCTGATGTCGCACACATAGTATAGTAAAGAAAAAAACCTGCTATAAATAATTTTGGCGATATTGAACTTAAGGTAATTATATTATTGCAGGGAGTTTCCCAGTTCGAAGCTTGTCGACGCTTCCCAACGCCGCGTCGCTACCGGCGCACGCCGCTGCGTCTGCGCGAAGACCCGCAGCTCTGCTACGCGGACAACCTCCGCCAAAGCGTCGAAAACGACATCAGATACAAACAGACACCGCACCAACAGCAAAATTATAAACAAATACTAGGTATGTAACATAGACCTTAGGTTAAAGCGGCGCGCGGTTATTGGTCTGCATGGTAGTCATTTAATTAGGGGAGGTCTTCATTCCGCAGTGGACATTACAATGATGATTAGTCACAAATCGTCTTTTATTTACGATTATTTACTGTATAATTCAACAGACGACTGTAGTGTCTGCAAGCAAGACCTATGATAAGGTATAATTTTATGTGAGAGCAAACTAAGGTCATAATACTGTTCCTTTTGCCTTTTATCCTTCAATTGTGTTTGGATATATTAAACTGACGCAGAACTAGGATTAAAGCTAATTTTCAAAAGGAAAAAATAAGTAGCTGTCTGAAATTGTTTATTTTGGTGCTTGCACCGCCATGTTCGTGTATATAATATGAACTTGTCAATCTTATAACTCCGAATGTTACCTATTTTTAATAGATCAAAATCATTGTTTTTTCACATGTTAACATGTATATTAAGTAATTAACACATTTTCCCTTATGCAAATATTATGAGAATGTGTACTAATTTTATACGACACTACAAATTGGTTGGGATACGCCTTAATATTGAGTGGTGATTTCATATATTGTAGGTTTGTTGACCAACGTGGTTCAAGAGTTTCGTAATGTCCACATTAATTACGTAGAAGTTTGAATGGTAGATAACAAATCACAATAGTCAAATGCTGTCAAAATTTTATGTTATAATAAGAAACTATGAATATTCAATGTGAAAGTTATGTAGGCGGTTGGTGTGTCCGTTCGGTGGATTCTTTCCATCGTCTTATTAATTATTTATACTTAAAAGATGAGTGCAGCACTTCTTGAAACAAACCATATAGGCATTTAAAACGTGGTATACTAATATTTTAAAGAATAAGACGTAAGCAATAATCTAATATAGAATATATAATTTGTTTTAGACGAGATGGTACACAAAAGAAGGAAAGCTATTAAGGACGAAATCAAGCAAAATATTGACTATGAACGCAAAATGGTCAGTACCTATACTTAATGATATTTCGATACTAATTAATTTCCAGGACCTCTAGTTGGCATATGAAAGGGCAATCAAAGTGACCCAATATTGGCCGCATTATCATATTTAGCTTATTAAACTATATCGACGCGATATGAAGAAGAAGTTGAGGGAGACAATTCGTTGTTTTTTGTGAGGCGCCCAGGCACAAGTCGGTGTCTGGAGTGGCACTTAGAGGCATGAAAGAAGTTAAAGACATGCCACCCTCTCCCTTCTTTCACCTCACCATCTTTACTTAGCAGCGAGTATCAGTTCACTGCTAGACTTTGGGTTTAATTTACGTACATCGTTTTGGCCATTTTCTCCATGCTTGTTGGGCGGTTCAATAAAGCGTTATAATAAAAGTAAAGTTTTTTAGAGAGATCTGCTATCCGTTTTCTTCCAAATATTGTTCCTATGCCGTTTCTATGGCACATGTAAGAATAGTTGCAAAAGTGGTAATAATTCTAGTCAACCACCGTCACCACTCGTTATGACGTCTTGCTATACGTTGCTATATGTTTTGATTTCCAAATCTCAAACAAATAACACTAATAATTGGTAGATATTTTGAATTTACTTTGAAACTTGAGAACTTTTGCACAAGCAGCAAGAATAAATTGTATGAAATAAGATACATACGTTTATAACAATATTAGCGGTTGAGAAAGAAAAAGGAAAACTTACATAACTTACGTGTTAAAATATCGAAATTTGTTTTTATAGAAAAAAATGATTCCTTATAAATATCCGTGTTATTTCAGCACGCAATGGACGGCCCTTGGGGTAAGCCGGGTCCAGGAGGTGCAATTTGGCGGAACCCTCGGGATATTGGTTTAAATTTCACAAAGTCTATGGTACATATTAAAATAAAGATTTAGAGCTTGGTTTGCGGTTCGTGAATATTTTAATATTCTATTATTTCAGGGTTGGACAGATAACGAAATTTTCAATTCTCTACGTGGGGATAATAAACTCTACAAGAGATCATCGCTAACTTTGCCCAAAGTAAAGAGAGACGACGATACAAGAGAGACGACAGATTTACAAGACAAAGAAAATGTCAAGCCTTCCAATGTTGAAAAGTTGCCGGAAATTAAAAGAACCAATTGCGATAATCATGCTGATTACAAGAACAATAACGGAGGCACTGAACTTAAGGATAACAACGTTAAGAAAACCAACGGAAAAAGTCCAAAAAGAAAAAGTTTGTAAAAAGATTGTCCAATGGAGACAGAGTTCAAAAGATGGTATCTAGTGATGATTCCGAAGATGAATACGTACGACCAGTACGACATGAGGACAAATCGAATTCAAGGGAGAAGAAACCTACACCAGAAGCAGCGATATTACGAGTGACTGGTGGAGTCGAATTGGTGCCATTGCTTGCAAGAAGGAGGCGAATCGGCGCTCGTACTTTACCATCTAGCGACGTCACACGACCTCCCGACCAGTACTGTCAGTACGTATTACAAGACACATTATTCGACAATTTATTACGTCATCTAAGAAAAATGACAGCTTATTATTAAGTCTCATAATTTTACAAAATTAAATACCGATATCCAAATCCATATACCACAGTATATAGTTATAGTTGCAACATAACGCAACATGAAATATGCTAAGTTTTAAGAATAATAGATTCAATTGCTGAGGGTCACGGCACCCGACCTTTGTGTTACATACATTAATAAATTTCAATAAAGATACATAAGAAATATGATAGCAAGATAGTAGAGATAGGTTGAATATCTTTATTATACAAAATGTCATTCATAGCATATTTAGACGCATAGAAATAACTCATCAATAAGCAGATCTTATACAATAAAATGAAATACAAACTTAACATTTAATTCACCGTACTCCAATACAGATAGACAGGTTTATAAAAAGTTATGAAACAATCCTGTAAAGGAATTTGCTGAAGGATGACACGACAATATTCGGGTTGAGTGTCTTACTTTCCCACGCGACTTTTGGTGCTCATATAAAATATGGAATCATACCAAAATTTAAAGTTATAATAATAAATGGTGAATTATAATACTTAATCTAAAAATGGGCGCGATGGCATAGAAGCATGTTCGGATGACGATAGTACAAGCCTATCTATCGCAAGTCGGTTGTCAGATAGGTGATTGAAAACGCTATCTGCAGTCCTCCGTGCTTTACGTTACGCCGGTAATCCTGGATTTGGGTCCGCAAGTAGAGGCACACACATTTATAAGCTACAATTATATTGTGCTCACATTGGTTTGTCAATTTCTGCAGTCAGGTCTTATTTATTGTGACAAATAGTAGTTTATCGTCAGTTGCGATATGTCTTTAAAGTGAACAAGACGACCATTTTGTTCACCTAATGGTCACTGTAACTGCCCAGTACGTTTAACTGCTTCATCCTGAATCACGAGAGTGCATCCACCCCCGATTCTCGAAGCGATACCTATCTGGCATTAGGATGATGACTCAGTACCGAGCCTCCCTTTATCCTAAATATAGCAGTCCACTGCTGGACATAGATAAAGAACCTATAATCAAGCATATTCAAAACAATATGGGAACAATTAATCATCTGAGGTACATTTTAATCATTGTGACTCGCGAGATAATCACAGGTTATTGACGAGCCCGTCATCTGCGTCATTGATACACGACATTGCAACACAGCTTTCCATCATGCGTATACCGGTGTGTAAAGATGATTAAGATGAACGGGTTTCATTAGCTGAGTAATCTATTCAACACTGTCTCATGTCGCGGCATAGGCAGCGATAACCATCTATTTATTATTTACAAGCTTATGCGCTGTTGAATATTTTTTTAACTTTAGTCTTTTTAATATTTAGCAACTAACTTAGAGGTGTTGATATGGACGAAAGGGTTTTAGTGCAATTGTGTTGAGCTATTCTTAAACTACCGCTACCACTTGATATTTTCCTTTGAATTAGTGTTGCACTTCTATGTTTCGGAAAGAGGATACTGTAGCTGGTGATGTAACTAAGGACGATATGTATTTGGTAAATTAACCAAAAACTGTCACCTTGAGTGAGTGAATATCTTATCATTACGAGTATATTATTTAGTTGGCAATTATTTTTAGATGCGAAAACAAATTGTTAAAGTAGAAGAAGAAGGCATGGACTAAATATACATTATGATTTAGATTTTTTCGATCATGTTATGAATTGTTTATCCTGATAAGCTTCATCAATTAAGAATACCAGATTCTTATCTGGCATTATATTATTACAGTTATTTGTTTTACTACTATTCCAGATGGAGAGAAGTTGATATGGAATACTTAAGGGACTTGAAGCATCAAATGAGAGTTAAAAGTGAACAAAATGAGGTAATGATGTTGCTTAAGAGCGTCGGTGGTTCATTGATATGGACTTGCCTTCCTATGTGGAGGTTCAAATCTCGCTACGTGCCAATGTCTTTTCAAATTTTCGAAATTATATGTACGTTATGCGACGCTTTAACGGTGAAGGAAAACTTCAAGAGGAAACCTACGCACACACAAGCGTGAGAAGAAGTGATTCAAAAGTTGTGCATGAAGTGTACCAATCTGCACTGGGCCTGCGTGGACGGCTAAGTCCTTCCCTTTACTGGTGAGCTCGTGCCCCTCGGAGGTGACGTATAATGAGCTGATGGACAAGGACCATAATAAATGTAGTCACTCTTTGATTTTCCTCAGTTTGCTTACGATAAATGACGTGGCTGTTTGGACAATAAGTAGTTCTTTATTTTGTGGGCATAATATGCCTTATGCTTATAGGCTTTATGAGCCTCAAAATGCCAATAAGTTTGCAATATAGGTACATAGTTGGTTTGAATTTGAATCATTTTCGGTTATCGATCCGATGACCAGCCATTTCTTCGAGCCCTTAGCCCAGAACACTAATTGCCAATTAAACGTAATTATATGAATACAGGTTTACTTCAAACAATAGGCATGACTACTGGGTCCTGGATTCGTAAGAACTGGTCCATATCATTAGAAATCTGGGTTAAAAATAAAGCTCAGTTCGAAAACTCATGTTTTATGAACTTAGTCTTCAAAGTTAGGTTAGCAAGTCCATTTTCATATGTTGATAAAAAAAAATAAACCAAAAACATACAATTTCAGCAATTTATGCTATAAAACCATTTTATTAAATATAGTACAAAATTCATAAACTATGCATACAAACTGCAAAGGCGTGACGTCACAATTAAGCAGCCATTTGTATGAAGCGTTTTTGGGAAAGTCCATTAAGGTGTTTTTAGAATTGGAAAACCTTTGTAAGTTTTAATGTTAATTCGTTATTTTACCAATATTTCTATTAATAGGCGGTCCATCGATACCATACCAAAAAAATGACTTCATATCTATTGTGTGCAAACAGGAGAAGCGTAAGGACTCGGCGGAGAGCGTCCGCCGTCACCACGAGACCTGGGAGTCGCTGTGGGGTCGGCCCGGACACGGCGCTCCGCAGCGCGGCAGATACGCGCGCTCCAACCTCGCACAACTGCTATATGTCACACCGCTGGCCAACGCGCACTGACTTAAAAAGCCAAAAGTAGTTTAGTAGAGTTCATAAAGTTTCCCATTCGTTGTCAATCAATTTACTTTTTTGAATAAAGCTTAAGTATATAAGTTTTTAATATACATACCTAGAAAACCTAGGCCAATACAGACATGTTCATGAACACAAATGTTTGTAATTCACGGGATTTGAGTCCGCAACCATTAGTATAATCCTATATAGAATGTTACTTTAAATCAGTCATCAATCAATTTATTCACCATGAAAATTGCCGAAACTTCCTTTAATTTATTATTGTCCTGGTTGTATTGCAAGGATGACCATTTTATCATTTTTTTTTAAATATATGGAAATAAAGGGAAAACATTAAATGTTTTATAAAGCCGCACACCACTAGGCATCGTAAATTTGGCTAGACAGCAATCAAAAAGCCATGCCGGCTTAATCCGAACTCTTAACAACCGAATAAAGAATTAGCGGTCGTATATTATGTATGTAGCTCATACACGGCTACTGATTCTAACGTGCTCTAGCTTATCCAGAATAACTATAGCAGGCTTAGTTAAGCAATAAACTCACCAGATGCACAATTTCACTCAAAAAGGCCATTCCGTCAGTTAGCACAATTTTCATTCTTAATCACGTCGCTCGCTACATGTCATAGTGACATAGAGTATACCTACATATTGCATATATTATATAATATAACTACCAAATACTAATGTAGCAATGGAACCACAGGATTTACATTTTAAAAAATAGACGGAGTATGTGTAAATGACGTTTAAGGTATTTTCTGCGTGTTTTTCTAAGTAATTATTTAAAAAAAACACTTTTGTTTTACTTAGTACATCACTTAAAGAGAGTGTTTGTTATTCTCTCAAATGTTTAGTAGGATGGACAAAAAAATTTATATTGATGTCTCGGCTAAGTTTCCACTGGTAAAAATTTGAGCGGTTTTCAATACGCTGTTGCGGAAAAGCAATAGAAAAGTGCTTTTATTTAGATACTTAGTGTTTTGAATTTAATCTACTGTTATAATGTGTATCTTTGTTGTTAAGTTCTTGCAGTAGAACAATGTGTACGTAATCTTAACAGTGCCAGTAAAGTGTACAGTAAATGTAAGTACAACCACAAAACACTAGAATGGAAGATGTTACTGTAACAATAATTTAAATTACACCATTCTAATTAAATTTGTTTTATTATACCCTTGCGTCAAACTTTACAATTAAAGATTAAATTCAAATGAGATTCCGTGCGTCGTAACGTTGGAAGGTATTTTTTTAAAACATTACTGAATAACTAAACAAAATGCAAATTTGTATACCTAGACATAATTTTACACCTTCTACGAAATCTATTGAACATAATAATAGGAGTTCTTAATTTTTTTTCTGCCAGCAGATTGAATAGATAAAAAAATCAATTGTAGTAATCTTGATGGCTTAACTTTGGGGCCCCGGCTGAGAAAGTTTATCTTATCCATCTGTAAAAGGAATGATGAGTATATTGAATGAGCTTGCAGATTTTTTTTAAAGTGTAATGTTATTTCTCAATGATCAGGTTGTTTTGGCGGGTGCTAAATAATATATAAGTAACTATGGTGTGACTTTTAGTGGGCCCTAGGTTCCAGTTTCGTGAGCCAGTCACGGCTGAATGTTTGTGATGCCGCTTTTTCAACAATGAGGGCTTGTGGTGCTGTTTACTTCGTCATGGATATGGACTAAGACCTTTGATCATAGAGGTTGAGTTCAGTAGCAGACGACGAGAGATATTCATAGATACTTAAATATTTTACTTTGAAGGTATTGTATTGTAACACATGAGATAATATTAGGAACAAGATTAGAGATAATATTTGTCGAAGACATGTTTAATGTAATAGTATAATCCATTGACTACCCACCATCTCCAGGTCATCGATCTAAGTTTAGGGTTAGCCTACACTTCTTTTGGCGTTACGGAACAACACTAGAAAACGTGGAGCGTTAAGTCCATCGCCCTCATCAGTTTTACGCATTTTGTGCCCTGACCACCACCATTTCATATGCTAACTCTGCGGGTTATGTCGGTCACGTTAGTTCTCAAATAGCTGTCTTTATTTAGGTCCTTATCGCCTAGGGAAACACCTTACGTAACTCTACCCATAGCATGCGAGCGTCCTTCAATATCAGGAAGCATCCAAAAATCCAAATAAAACACAGTCTTCAATTAACATTATCACGTCATCGAATTGCCAGTAAATATGTATTGAATATCTTGACTGCGTGTTGTGCAACGCATTTTGCCAGCTCACATAGGTAGTTAGCCGTCCAAAGCGAAGCTACTGGTTGCGCAACATGGCATCCAAACGCTCCCGCTGAATCTGACGCCCCACGGCCCTTCTGCATAATAACCCGACTGACCGGCTTTTTTACCGTTGATAGCTGAGCTACTGTTATCTTACACATTCATATCTACTTACTGCAATGATTGAGGTAGCATTTGGAATGTTCATTGAATACAGTGAAATATTCAAGCCGCCGTGCTTGTACTTCAATAAAACATTGTTCAATGCACAATACCAGGAATGGGAGTACTAGGAATATAGTATACTTGTTGAGCTTTAAGGGAGTTAAACTGAACTGCCTATTTCATACTTAGGGTATGGAATAGGGTATAGGATCATTAAAGGAAGAATAAAGCCATAAAAATTCAGGGAAGTAGGGAATGAGGATAATACGAAAACTATCGAAAAAAAGTCATTTTACACTCATACAAAATATTAGGGCGGCAAGAGATGATTAGATTATTGTGAATTATCTTACGAATAATCAAATAGTGGAAACGTAGGTAGTGATTATACTATTTCAAGATTAAATACTTTATTTTAATGATCAGTATTTCAGGCACACAGTCTTCTGGTATTATACCTATAATACTCTTCCGGACTAGGATACTTTGTAGTATACAAAAATCCTTGTCCTTTTAACACATATAAGCGGTCACTAGAGCCTTGACTTTTATTTGTTCGACATTGTTTATTTGTTCGGGTTCCTTACGTGCGCTGATGAGTTTGGCTTGAGCCCTGAAACGTAAACAAGTGGACTTCTTGCACCCCGTAAAAATAATTAATTTAGTGCTAGTTAGCAAGAGTGTCAGTGGCTCAGTGGTGTGGACAGTTGCCTTCCGATCTGAATGGTGCAGGTTCAAATCCCGCCACGTACCAATGTATTTTCGAAATTATATGTAGATACATTTATGCGACGCTCTTACGGCCTCTTACTATCCTGCGCACGCCTACGAAGTGATTAAAGGTGTGACGAGTCTGCGATATTATTAACAACATTATATAGAATAAAGTGATAGAACTTAAATTTGACATTCAATGTACTAGTAAAAAGAATTTATGATTTATGGTTATACTTGTACATATACGGATAGTAGATCAATTCATCATTAAGACATATTCCTAATGAAAGACGAACAGAAATAAAAACAACTCTATTAAAAAAAAGTACCTATTTGATTCGGTTATAATGCAGACATAATTACAAGCGTGGAATCTTGCGATTGCATAAATTAATTAGCTTTTATTTGAAACATATTGTGCTTTCTTATTTTTTTCTCTAATCCGTGGTGGTAGCGGTTATAAGTGTGCTTCGGCATGAATCAGCTCACTGTCGTAAAACCAGTGTTGTTGTTTCGTTCTCTTTTTTCTTTTAGTACACATATGATAGTTTCACCTGTTAAAATACAACAGCTTATGCTGAGACAGGGTATTTTTAATTGCTTAGTGTTATATTTATATTATATATTTTTGTATTGGTGGTTGTTTTATTTTATACGTCTTTATTTTTTAATGTCCAAGTTATTGCATATAACTGTAATTGTCAAATAATAAGTGTAGTATTAAATGTGTCAATAAATATTTTTTCTTTCTTTCTTCTTGACCGGAGTGATACCACAGCCTAGCAACCCTCTGCATTGTGTTACCGAATGCCTAGACCCGTTTCCCCCTCCCTGTTTTTTCTTTTCCTTGCCCTTTTTTAAGCTCAACAATAGGACTTTTTACTCCTTCGGAGTTGTGTGTATCCATGGGTAACTGTATAACTTACCATCAGGTGAACTGTGTACTCGTTTGTTAACTACCAAATAAAAAAACGTGGTACTAAGAAATAAAATTTATAATGATCCCATAGATATTAACATACAGTACTTTTTAAGACAACAAAGAGTTCATGAACGTAACTCTAATTAAACAGTGACCGCAGCCACGCCTGCCTCTGTTAGAAACTCTGCACACCAAACAGAAATGTGCGTATGCAAATGCCAAATATGTAGAAAGCACCATATTATGATGCAACGACGATAAAACCTACTTTGACATCATGTGCCAGGGTGCGGCTATGACTGTGTTTTTCAAAATCTCCGAGAATTTCTCCGGTTTGCGAATTATTTTATGCATTTAAGACAAGACAGATTTGCATGGAATGTGTCTGTCGAAAGTTTAGTACCCTATAATTTGAATGGAATTTAAATGCTGCCTATCGTTATCGATGCCTTTTCGCAACTTATGAGACTATTTTTTTTATCGATAAACCACATATTCTAGTATGTATCGAATTTTTGGTACCCACTTTTTGTAAGGTAACACACTTACTCACTTTAGCGAAGTACAGTTTTCGGTTGGCAGAGAACGTTGTTTTATCATTAAAAAGATAAAGACGAGAACCCGTGATAAACCCTGTAGGTATATTTATAATCTGAAAAATATTGTTAAGTTAAAAATGTTGATCGCTATAAAAATAAGACGAGGAGCATTCTGAGGAGTCACTAATAGTACAAACAAAGTATAACCTACAGATTACTTAGGCGACTACTGGACCTAGAGCCTACTCCATGACAGTGAAGTAACTTTTACGCTTGTCGGGTGAATTGGAGACATCAGTAGGTATCATACCTTATTTATAAATAGTTAGGTTTGATGAGCGAGCGTTGCTACCACAGCCATCCGAATATACAATTAGACTGGACAAGCCGCCAAGTTTATAGGCAGTCCCAGTGTCGCAATTTCTTTTCGGTTCTTACCTGTGAAAAGTTATTATATTTCTTGGTAAATTTACTAATTCATTGCGATGATGGCATGTTACAATTGCACAGGATGGCATTTTGGGAAAAAACGGTAATTTCTTCTAATATATTCGTGCGTCTTGACTCGTCTCACAGAGCGTAAACTGGCAGCCAGTGTATGCTCGTTGAGCTTACATTTGTCGCACTTAAAAACGCGGCTTGCCCCATCTCCTGTATTGGAAAATCTGTGGTTCCTACCTATTGTTTTCATTTCACACATCATACGGCACGTGCAGGGATAGAAGGGGAAGTAAAAATTATGTTCTTATGTTATTTTATGCAGCACATGAAAACCTCAAAATTGAGGCCATTTCATAACATATACATTTTATATTTATGGTAATGAAATACCTTAGTTTATTAGCTTAGTACCCTTTTAGTTCACTTGTGTCAATCTTATGGAAAATACATACTCTGCTGACCTCAAGCTAAACTGATGATCTGACGTCAGCCATATGGCACATTTTCATGCCTTTATAAGCCTTTGCGTGGTTTAGTCGTTTGTCAAAGTACTTTTGAAACTACACGGTTTAAGACTGTATGATGTCTAAACTCTAAAATACCATCGCAATAGTTGTAAACTTAAATATGAGTAAACTTATGTATAAATAATCTGTTGTATTATAGATATAGTATGCGCTGTCAGTAAGTACTTCTGAAATTTCCCGTCGTAGTAGATCGTAATCAGTATCTAGAAAACATTTCTCGGTTCAACAAACTTTTTCCCCGGCAGAACACATAAAACACGTAGTATAATAAAGCTAGTTAAAAACACGTTAGTTAAACTATTAACTTTGTTGTGTATTTTCTATTGAAAATCTATTGTGTCTGTTGAATATAAACAACTTCGGCGGTTAAGGGGTTAAATACACATCAGTGAAAAAAAAACAATGCGTGATTAAATATTGCACATTGACGAAAGTCGTTGCCATTAAAATAACTTTACTGGCTGGAATAAATCTAACAATTATAACAGACTTAATTGACTACTGTTCTTATTATGAAAGAGTCTAAATATTCTAGACTAGTGAAAGGATGGAAATAAGTCATATTATATTCTCGATTTAATGGCGTGTGCTTGTTTCTTCTACATCTGTATATTCTAATGTTTTCAAAATTTCATTCATTTGTATTGGGTACTTTGGTTTGAACTTCTTGCCCAGTGAAGCTGTAAATATAACAGTAAATGTAGCAGTACAGCCAATAGCAGTAGTCATTCAAAAATGCAATACGTGACGTAAATCTTTTATTTTCCTTTTAAGCTTTTGTTGCCATCGCATTATTGAAAATACTTTTTGCATTGTGCTTGTATTGTTTCTTATATTGTGCATAATATTTCCTTATTAATATTATTTACTTATTATATTTAAATATTACTTTACCATTGAACATTTTACACAGCAGTTTACTACACAGGTTATATTAGTCCCTGATTTCCCGTGAGGACGAGTTCTTTGCTCGCGCACGCTGTTAGTTTGACGTGGATTATTGAAAGTCCTCTAAGAATTACTACTCCAACAAATGATGAAACCTAATAAATACTAGAACTAACATTGCTTTAGGTAAATGAGTGCTTAAATACAAAGTTGAACCCCTTGTTTTTCATAAATTACCATACAAACTTTCATCATTAGTACTGTAATTAGTGTAGAGTTACCTATATGTATTCAACCATTAATATTAAATTATCATAGTTATTTTTACTGCTGAGTTCAAGTTCTTGTTTGATGCTGAGTTCTATCTTTATGTCTAAATTAATGAATGATAAAATCACTTATTCCGTAAAACATGATTACATGACGCAAAGCATTTTTATACGCCGATTTTCTGTAAGGCCATATAGATCCGGTCAAGCCGGCCATTCGTGAGCTTTCCTACACTTAAAAATCTCTAAACGGTCGTAAATAAAGGATACAACTTAAAGAATATCCAACAGAAGCCATAAACTTTGTAAAAATAGTTAATATGAAATGGCAATGAGCAGGCTCGTTCAAATTATGGGCAAGCACGAGACAATGCAGCGGTGCGGCCGCGTTGTGACGTAACGATGCGCGTCCTCACCGCGCCGAGTGCGGCATAAGGTTAAGGAAAAGAAAGTTTACACGGGAACCGGTCGCTGAGCTTTGACCCTACCACAATATACCACACTTCATTAAGCGTTTTATTGTATATGTTTTTTTATTTGTGGCAATTAAATCAGCATCCACTACGAGTATCAAAGTCACATTCCAAGCTTCTCCAGTGGACGAGCATGCGACCGATTAAGAACTTCACGATGCTACATTCATGACGTGCAAAATCGTTTATGCATGTAACTACATTAATTTGTTCCGTGCGAGAGAACTTGAAAAAGATTGTCGTAAAGACGCGTTGAACTCTTTATTATGTGCAGAGTAATATTTTTTTCCCACCAACAACTTAGTTTCATTTTATGTAATATGTGGTCAGATAGAAATTTCGTTGTATGTACATCACTACTTAATTTTTTTTTTCAGGTAGATACAAGAAAACAATTACAGGTTTAAGAGATCTAATATGCCTTACATTTTATTTAGTACCACTTATATTAACACAGCCCATATGAAGCACAAGTTTGTAGTTAGAGTACTAAACAACTGATAAAAACATACAAATTATACATGCAAAACACCCAGACCAATACAATCAGACATGTTCATGCTTACACATGTTTGTGCTGCCCGGGGATCGAACCCTTGGTGTAATAGACGTTTCAACCATTACACCAAATGGGTCGTCAATTTCCCATCAAAATATAGTTTCGGGTCCTAGTCACTTTTATCCAAATTGTGAAATAGGCTTTCACAGTCAGCTTACACGTTAAAGACTAGAGCATCAAGTAGCAACCCGACACTCGATTAAGGCTTTTGAAGAGCTTTTGGATGAGCATTTGGACATTACAGATTTAATAACCAAGGCTCCACGGAGTGCTGATTCGTTAGAAGAGTAGATAGTAGTAGTTTAGATGAAGAATTATTTAGTTTGCCCTTTATTTGTATAAAATTTAATTAAAACTTGAAAGTCCATCGTACATTACTTTGATTTCGTTTATAGCCCGCAAGAGTCCATTGCTGGATTATGTGCTTCCTCTACGATAGTGATTCATATGCAAGGCATATTGCAGATAACTGAATCTAGGGTTAAGTTACTAAAGGTTAGGTTACATAAGACAGCACTGTTATCCGATCTCTGCTTGGGTGTTTTTGTCCTTAAGCTGGCTGTCTGTTAAAACATCCATGGTAAAAGTAGGGGTGAATCTTTTTATCTACAATACCTCATGCATTTTCAATGTTTGAGAAATTTTTATTTGAATTATAAGTGCATTGTGCTTTTTCTTATATATTTTGTGAGTTTTTAGTTTCAGACTAAAATAAACATATCAATACACACACACACACCACACACACACACACACACACACACATTCCTAGAATAAACATGTAAGTATAAACTTTTCTTCGAGCAAACAGAACATTAAAGTAGTAAAACGTATAAGAAAAAATTACTTAAAAATTAGAAATACTAAAGTCCCACATCACTGTCCAAGCAACGAGGTAACGCTAATAACCGTTTTTTTCTGATTGTTATTATTTTTCAAATGTTATAGGGTGATAAGGACGGTCAGTTCGCTCACCTGATGGCCTAACCATGACAGAGCAGTATTCAAGAAAAACAGTCATGTATTAATGGCTATTCTCGCCAACAGCTCTACGTCCGTCAACGAGTTGATGTTAGGTCCTATACCGGTAATTTTAGCTTTTCTTCAAAAAATAGTCATCACGAACCGTCTCGTGCCTTGGATTGACGACGTCCGAACAAGCCAGGTTCCTAAAGATTGTGGAATGTCTGACTCAATGATGATTGTTATTGAAACATTAAATGCGGTATGAAATAATTTCTTACGTGTTCATTTGGTCTCAATAGCCCTAAATATCAGAGTGTAAGAGTCAAATTCTTAAAAACAAACAAATTCTCGACATGCAATAAAAGATGTTCAAATCGTGACAAATAAATATAAGAAGTGGCCTACTTCTCTGCGTGGACGACGAACCTGTGATTGCGGAAACTGATTAGCTTGCGCCTAAACACGCACAAAGTGCAAGTCTCAACGACCACGAAATTTGTCACGGTCGCGTTGAAACATGACGATAATGGAAGTACATAGACAGAAGGCATAGTTAGTACCATAGACCGTCGGGTACAGGTTCAAATCCCTTTCCGGATTTTCGAAATTTTATGTACGATTATCTTACGCTGAAGCAAAGCACAAGTTGTACGTGAAATTGGCTAATCCGCACTAGGCCCACGTGAACGAGTAAGGCCTAAGTATAAGCCCTTTACGGGTAGGCTCGTGTCCCTCGGTGAGGACATAATATAATGAGCTGATGATTATGATGATATTTTAGGACCACCTTTCCTGGCGGAGTTCATGGACACGTGGCCTAAAATTACTTAGATTATAGCATATTGCATTAATTAATGCATCCTACGAGCTTGCGATGTAGTATTCTGTGCAAGTGTGCATTCAATACAGTGGGGAGCGCACATTGTTAAAGTTATTTTATATGTTTTTTTAATTTGGTTAATTAATA
This sequence comes from Leucinodes orbonalis, assembly GCA_019425675.1. NCBI lineage: Eukaryota > Metazoa > Arthropoda > Insecta > Lepidoptera > Crambidae > Leucinodes > Leucinodes orbonalis. Next base: position 166,853 of record PQWD01000728.1, read on the forward strand.
ACGGGTTCATTATATGACCGATGAATCCATGCTTCGTATAACATGTAAGTCGGTCCCAACGGCTAATAGCGGTTTATATACTTTCACACATAGGTATAATTATTCATTATCTGACTACAATTACGTGATACAAATCAGAGTACTCATATGTATTGGGAAACAGCCTTATTCTAAACCATTTGTGATTCTTAATATTTGTGAGTCTAAAACAACACACGTACCGACTATTTACAAGTTATTTTCATCCCGGTGGGCTGAGTGGGCAATGTTTCAGACCAGGGGGCTTACCGCCATCTCTTAAAACAGTTTTATAATAATATTATTTGGCCATTTCAGGTATAAAAATATTGACGTATCACTATAGTAAGTACTACTTAGCTTTAAAAGCTAGCGGTTCTAATTCCGCTCATTTTAAAAAGCGCCTATTCTATCTTGATTCTGTCTCAATAGTACATTTTATAGTACATCATTCACCCATTCGTTCTGTTTTATGGTAGATTTTAGTTGGTAACACCATTAAATAATTCATTTTACTATACAATTACCATTAAAATTAAAGATGTACCAGAATACCAACTTTACAGTTGAATTGGAGAGCGTCGTAATGTGTGGTATAAAAGTGTGCCTATAGTAAATTAACGGAATTGAGGCCCAGATCGACACTTTAAATATGATACAAAAATTTTTAGGTATTAGTGTTATTGTAACCATTCAGGATTTAAAAGATATTTTTCATTACATAGCCTTTGTAACTATAATAATAATTATTATAAGAGTATGGAAATAATCTTCATTCTTATTTAAAGCTTCAATTATTATATAGGTACAATTAAAAATTGTAAATCTTTAAACTAATTAACCTACAAAATGATTTTTTTTATTGTTATGAAGTAATCGGATCGATCAGTTCGCTCACGATGGTAAGTGTCGCGCCTGACTATGACGGAGTAATATTGAAGAAAAGCAGTCCTTGAATAAAGTTACTATTCCTCGCCAATATCGCCCTGCGCCCGTCACCCGAGACGCTAGATGTTTGGTTAGATTAGGAATATACCCGGTAATTTCACTAGCTACAGTGCCCTCATCCCGAAACACAAAAGTGTATAAAACTCTTATTTCACGGGACGATATCCGGCACTATGGTGGTACATATCTAGACGACTCAATATCGAGCCTAGCACCTATTAAAAATTATTATTGCTGTAAAAGGATGTAGGTGACACTTGTGATTACCAAAGCATCAATGACCGACGGCAGGTTTGTAAACAGTGATGTGGATAGTGTAACATCCTCGTTAGGTGGTATTTTCAACAAGCGGTGTGCGAAGCGGGGCGTCAGTGTGAGCCGACGCAGCAGCCTGAGTGTTGGTGCGCAGACGCATCGCCCGCCACGGATTTATAGTACAACCGCACGCGACAATATGCGACTAGTGAGTACCTGTGTTTATATTCCGTTATGGGTGCCGTTCTCTTAATTTATAGTAGGATTCAGTATTTTTTTAAATACCTATTGTTTGGATTTAGTTAATGTGAGTATGGTTTTAAGTGAATATTTATATTTTACGTTTATACGCGATAATCTAAGTTGACTTGAGGTGCTTATTAACGTATTATTTTAGGATACCCAAATGTATTTAAATTTAAGAATATATTCTAATTTTTCAATACATAATAATATTATTTTATTTATTTATTTGTCATACTTCAGGTGAATACATTTTTTTACTGTTTATAACAGAAATATTTCTTCTTTATTAAGACTATGAAACTATATTTTTAGCGAAATTAGTAAAACATTGTATAAGACCAACACGCTTTTTCTCACTTCCGTAAAATAATAGCATTATTGAAATGAACCATTACCTTTCACTGGGCTTACAATTGTCGTTTGAGAATAACATCTTTTATTGAGATTAGTTTTTTTATATCACTCACCTACTCATTTCAATTATGCAATAGCTGTATAGTTTCCAATAAACTGTAATTCTAAAGTTTCACGCGCTAACTCGTGTTTACCCATTACCAAGTAAATTAGCACTCACAATAATGTGTTAATTATATTATTCAATTTCAATACTATAACTTGAGAATAAATATAAATGCTTATGGATGATTGTATTACTGATGCACTTTCCCCTGCGATGACGCAATGACGTATGCGTGATGATGTGATCTGCTTGTTTACATAAATTGTCGGCAGCGGCGATAAATTATTAAGGATCACAGGCGCTGTTATGTATTTATGATGCTTCAGCATTGATTTAACACAGTTTTTTCAGGGACACGACAATTGAGTTTTGTGATGAAAAGATAAAAAGAAGTCATTTTGTTTTGCAGCCACTCTAATTGAAAGATCATGATTTAGAGGACAATCTATAGTAACCATAACTGAATGGAACCTTAATGTTCCTTGAGCATTGTGCCCATTTTACTTTTCTCAACTAAGATAACTTTTAAAAACCTCTTTGCCAATTCTATCAGTTCGAGATAACATACATTTTACTTATTTATTTAAATTATGCTGCTGAATAATGCGGCATATTTTATTTGAAAGAAAGCATGTTCGTAATGAATGCCATGTTGTTATATCAAGCTTTCGCTCAAATATTTAAACTAAGTAGATAGCCATTTGATACATCCTCGCATTTAAATTAAGAGATTTCTAAAGGAATGACAGCTTTATTTTACTGTATTTTATATTATTTACCTGGCAAATATGATTGATTTTAGATAGATGGATAAAGCTTTTATTTGTACGCGATTTGTTTTCTAAGAGCTTCACATGGGGACCTATTTGGTGTTGCGGTTGAAACGTCGACTGCAACACCAAGGGTTCCGGTTTCGATCCCCGGCAGCACAAATTTGTGTACATAAACATGTCTGTTTGAAATGGTCTGGTTGTTTTCTATGTATTATATATGTATATACAAAAAATTTATATATGTATGTTTATCCGTTGTTTAGTACCCATAATGCAGGCTTCATGCTTAACTTGGGGCTAGATGTGTGAATGTCAGTGGTATTTATTTATTTATATTACATCCTGTGTGCAGTAATTAGTTAAGATATCCAATAAGTAAAAAGATGCAATTTTATGTCGTGAAAAGTTTCGCCTCCATCATATAGGTACATTTATGAATTAATAATAAAATTACGGAATTGTTAGTGCTAACTAGTTTCTATATTAGATAAGAATGCTTCCTTGACCTCAAGCCCTGCAATGCAACAACTATTACATAATACAATCTTTTTGCGGAAAAGCTGATGGGTACTTAAATATGGTATTGTCGTCCACGAGGGCCAGTGCGGGTTAGACGACTTCACGCACAATTTGAGTCTCTACGCCGCGCCGGTTTCTCACGTGTTTCCTTCAACGTAAGGCGTCGGATAACGTGTATTTATTTCAAAAATTCGAAAACACATTGGTGTGGCGGGATTGAACCTCAGCCCTCCGTAGGAGGAACAGTCAACAAATTGAGCCTCGACGCTTTAAAATATTATGTAAAATATTGTCTATAATAATAAAAACAGTGATTTATAAAACACCAATTACACTTAAAAATAAGCATTCGTTTTATTCTGTATCGGAGAAAGATATCCATTTATTACATATATAAGTGCAACTGAAATTTAATATTGCTCTGAAACATCTTAGCTTGTATACCGGTTTATGATCACACCCTTGTGCTAACGAGCCGTCAAAAGTTTAGCTTTGCAATAAAAAAATATCATGAAACAAACAATAGCTAACGATCAAGATTAATGAAAGTCTTGAGTAATAATAATTGTGGCCACCAAGCTTAGATTGGATTACGATTTATAAGTACGTAATAACTTAATTATATGTGTTGCGCTGGTGCAATGCCCCGTACTTTTACCCATAGAATTAGTATACTTACCAATTTTTCAAACATGGAGTTATCGCTTTCTTTGTTTAAAACATCTAAGTATTGTCTTCCATGCTTTTACAATAATAAATAGTAAGTACACATTCGTTGCTCCTTAAGAATATGAGTGTCTATGTATTATGGTATGATAAGGAATACCTTATCATCATGTGATTGTCTGTCCGTTTGCCCATAATGAAAACTGCGCAAAGAGTACTGTGTTGATCATATTGCATTCATATCTTTAGTTTTCTTATTTTTATCTCTATGAGCCAATGAGTTAGTTAAAAGGAATGTAGGCAACACTTACCTTACTATATAGGGTGTTCGGCGCATGGACGTTTGGATTTTTTAGGGTCTTGCGCTACTCTTCCCGTCTGACACAATGAATATTGACAGTTCGCTGAGCACTTATCGTACACATTCATGCTAGCATTAATTTCTAATATCTTGCAGAAATCCTGCATCATATAGCTACTTAAATAAATACATTTCAAGAGACTGTATTGCGTGGTTTAAAATGTCAGCGTCCCTACAAGGCTTGCTTTGTGCCCAGATAAGCCTATAAGTATATTGTCATGTCACTTAGAAAACTATCTCGCCTCTTTAGATTCTTGCTTCTAGCCGTGGGACAGTGAAAGCCGTGATATCCATATAATTTGGATATTATTCTCACGATCACGTAATTCTGATTAAGACTGTCTGCTTGTTTCACAGTACATATTTCATAATTCACGGATGTATAATTGAAGTAAAAGAATATTTTTATTGTTGTAGTGTAGTAGTAAAAAATATGAGTTATTGACTTATAAATTCACGAAGGCAGAAAAAATCAAAATTATATCTATTATATACACTTCGGAAAATGAATTCAGGATTTACTTGAATTCACGAATTTAGTGGAGGATTCCCTAAAATTCTACAATTAAGACGTCACTTATCGTTAAAGCATTTCTTGTGTTGGTATTTGGAATTGTTGCACGATAACGAGCATAATTATGCAAGTCGATTATGTAGTTTTCTAGGTGGTAGACTCGATACTGGGTCGTCTAGGTAGGTACCACCGCAGTGCCAGATATATCATCCCGTGAAACAGGAGTGTTATGCACTTTTCTGTTTCGGGATGAGGGCATGCAGCTAGTGAATTATCGGTATAAGAGACCTAACATCTATTGTCTCGGGTGACGGGCGCAGTGATGGAGGATAATAACTCTGTCAGTTGTTGGTCTCCTTTAATGCCGCTCTGTCATTGTCTGGCGTATCACTTACCATCAGGTGAGCGTCCAGACCGTCTATACATTTATAACAAAAAAAAATGTAGGAGTTTAAATGTTGATTGGTCACTGTAATTGTTTTGTCGTTAATCAGTCGTATAAAGTGACCAGATGTTAAGATTACTGCTTGCTCTTTTCATTAAAACTCATCTATTAGAATACCCAGAATGAAGCTCCTTTGTCTGCATTTGCATTAGCCATGGCCTCAATAGCAATTAATTTGGTTTGTCTAACGTAACAAATTGTGTCCCCTTACAAGTGTAGAGCTCAGCTTTAGATCCGCCCGCGGGGACTACATTTTACAAAGCGTACGTCTAAACTTGATTTATTTTGGTGAGGTACGTACTTGTTATTTAAAAGGTTACATTGATTGTGTAACTCAATTTATATGAAGATAAATATTACAATACCTAGAGAGAAGTCCCCCAACTTTTATGGTAACTATTTTATTTGTTTAATATTGTATCTTTAATTTTATACTTTCCTATTCAATCTATCGCAATCCACTGCTGGTCAAAGGTCTCCCCCGTTTGGCGCCAGATATGCCGGTCCTCCGCTTCTCTCATCCAGCCTCCACCAGCGACCGTACAATACTTTTATTAAATGAATAATGAGTTATGTCATTTTCCAGAAACTATACTTATGGAACCTCTGATGGTAAATTGTAAAAGAGTGCAATGAACGACGCAATTACAATGCTAATAAGTATCGTTATAATGTGTCTCTACATTATTATGTATGTAGGCACCTATATTTATTGATAATTGAATATTTACATCAAATGCTAATGAACACATTGAGATCGTCTATTAGGTGTTTATTTCACACATTAAATTGTGACCTTTGACATGTGGGTTAATAGCGCCGAGCATTGTCGAGCTGGCTTGTAATTTCGCCTAGGGCGGCAAATACTGCATGTACATAGTCGTGGTTTATATAAGAAATCGGTTTACGATACACCTTGGTATATAAGTATGATTATGATACCTTCGAACATTATACATTGTGCAAGCGGTTTGAAAGTTTTTTTCAATCAATGGGTTCCAATATTTGTTTGCTATAGGTATTTTCCAAACATTCTATTTAATCAACGTTAACGAATGTTGCATTCCATGTGAAGTACGATAATAGTGAGACAGCTCTATTATTGCATCGCTGACTGGGAGTTGTTGACCAGACACCGCATCTCAATATTATTGTTATTACTTAAATTCACGACACGAATAAAAATAATGACATTTTCGAGTGTTCTTAAATTAAACTTTTTATATTTAATCATGATTTAAAGAAATAAACAATAGGGCAGGCACATCAGCATAAATTATGGAGCTTCTAAATCGTCAATATTTTTAAAAATAGGTCACCATAATCGAAATAAAAGTTAACTTTGGAGATTTGTTTTTATTGTGTTTAGAGAGTATCGAAGCTATCAGTAAATCAATGGCCTTTTGTTGGTTTTATGTGGATCTGTATTTGAGTATCATGACGACATTAAGGAAGTGAAAGACAAGCGCGATGTCAGCTTAGATAATGGTCTCCAATAAGAGTTTCTAGTGACATCAGACTTGCAAATGTTATAATCAGTGAGTTTTATGTAAAATGCGGCACAAGAAGAGTTGACACTCTCAACGTTATTTATTTATGTTTTGTAACAAAAGTGTGACGACAGTGAATTGTAATGAATGCAATTTTAAATAAATATTTCATTAGATGTTCTTGAAAATACCCTGCAAACAATTATTTTAAATACCTACATAAAATTCCCTCACCATCGAGGTCATCACATGTCATATTTTAATGTAAAACTCCCTTTGCGTGTATACTCGTACGAGGAGATTTGTAAATTCATCTGCGTATGCATCTTTGATTTCACTTATTTATTTCACCATAATAGTCACCTTTTTTATTCAACTAGCGTTTCAAGTTAAATGGAAAGATAGCAGCAAAATTTTTGGGCACTGTGTCCTGGCTTCTGTCATTTTTTTATACTGCACTGGGTTAGCATCTGAACTTGGTCCTCTTTTTGTGAATCAAAGGACGTGTATTCATATATTTATTAGGTTATTTTTATTTAAGAATATCCAACATAACAAACGATGATAACATTTACAATTATAATTTAAGTTATATGCTATATAAACATATTTAATTCAGAATCATATGATTGAGGTTTTACAGCAGGCTCAAGTCGGAACTTTCACTTTGTTCTATCGTGAACCCACACCCTGCTGCAGCTACGTGCCGATATGTTGAGATCTCAATTCAATGATCAGACCACTTGCGTAAAAACATAATAAAAATCGCCTTTAAAATAACTTGGATAGTGGGCAACAGCCTGAAATATTATCCATGCTTTCGGTTAAAATTGAACACAAACATTTAAGTATTTTTAGATTCTATTTTTATATCTGTTTTGATAAGAAAGTGTTGTTATGGATACCGTCAGTTGTTGAAGATCAAATTTTTTCAATAAACACCTATCGTTTTCTCACATTAACAAAAAGGAGCGAATAAGCTTGTTAAAATGTTTTGTTTTGAACTAACCTCATCTCCGTTGATATATCTATTAATAAAATGTGATTTTAAGCTCATTCAATTACTCAATCCAGTTAATAAAGACATATAAAAGACAATGAATATGCACCCAACTATTTTATTGCATATGAGAACAAAGCTGATTACTAAGAAACTAATGAAACAACGGCAATGAATATTTTAGGGCAAACTCGATTCCCAAACATATCTAGGTTTGATATAATGAGGTGTCGTAAACCACCGCGCATTGCCCAAAATGGGGGCTAAATGTGAGAAAATCAAGCAATCCACGTAATCTTACTCATTGTACCTCAACATAAACAATAATCAACTGAAACATAATGTGTCCTTCTTGTACTAGACGTTGTATTCTTTTAGAGTTTGTTATTTATCTTTCATTTTATACGAAATTTGAAAAGATTCTACCACTAAGGGACACGATAAGGGTTGCTTTGTTGTTAATATAGTAATATTAACAACAAAGCAACCCTTATCGTGACCAGATGTCACTGTGTGAATGTCATTACATTCACACAGTGACATCAGGTCCCCAATTAAGCATTTAGCCTGTAATATGGCCACTAAACACTATTTTTTTTGTAAATACATAGGTAAATATCGTACATAGACAACACACAAACATATTCATTGCACACATGTTTGTAGATACTGTCCGGGGATCACACACGGAACCCGTGGTGTAGAAGCCGACATCTCAACCAATTACACCACATGGATTGTATATCATAATATGGTTGTTGCTTTTTTGCAGCAAGTCGTTTTGCTTTCAGTTTTTCTATTTAATGACAGTTATTCTTGATTACGAACTTAAGATTACGCATTATTACGCAAAGCGTCCGTCCGCATCCGTTATAATAAAATGTATCTATAAAAAGTTTACAATATATAAATTCGTAATGGATAAGAATGCCAGCAAAGCTACGGAAAATATTAAGTTGATCAATAAAAAAGTGTCATGGGGGTTCATAAATTGACCAATTATGAATAGATGTGATTAAGTATGGGTCTGTGACTTATGATGGGCTCTGCACGACTAGTACGCGTTGCACGTTGCTTACAAAAGGCATTGCTTTATCCTACAAGTATCCATCACGACTTGCCACTTTGGTAGAGTTCGGGATGCAGCTGTTTCGATTTTAAGTTTTGTATATTCACTTTAATAAAGTAAGTTTAAGACTTTATTAAAACTTTATTAATATTTTTAAGTTTAAGACTAATAATATTTTTTACAATTAATGCTGCAACATAAACCTCGTTCGTGATTCAACCAACCATAACTACATCAACATTTACTTACAATCTTATTTAAGTAATATTGTATTTAAAGCATGCCCCGAAACGAAGCATGAATTTAGGATTGAATTAGCTACAATATCATTACGTGAAATTATACTCCCTCTAGGGCAACGGAATTAACTCCACAATAATTTCCAACGAGGCTCTTTCGCGATAGGTTATCGTGTAGCTTGTTTTATGTAGTCTCGTTTCCCTTCACAGCTCTCAATTAAAACATACTTGGCACCGACATCAAAATTTTAAAATAATTAATTAACCATTTCATTCTTATTAAAAAATAAGCAATAATAAATATACTAAGTATAAAATGAAGTAGTAGTTGCTCTGAGTCGCTTACGATTTTTGATAGTTCCTTTAGATTTCTCTGGTCTGCCTTCCTCAAACACTGACTTCCCTATTAATCATCAAAATAGGTTTTATTACGACGAATTCAGTAATCTCCTTAGTCGGTTAATAACCTCCTTTTGCGAAGTCGGATAAAAAGGCAATGTAATATTAAAGTAATACTATTTTAAGAGATAGCGGATTGATTGACTATGATACTTAAATTAGCAAGTAGGCTAGACTACCGCATTTGGCGAAACTAAATGCTGGTGTTATGAAGCGTTCTAATTAATCATTTCGTATTATTATTTTTCAATTGTTTCCTGTGAGGTTCTTCAAGCTTGTAAGATAATTTAATTAATTAACGCTGCTTTATATAGCTATGCTATATTAGCGTCTGAAGATATATTTTATATACATTTTTCTTTCGAACATGATTATTTCTTAGAAAGTCATTATTAAAATTATATTATAATTAATTTAATCGTATTTCTGGTGGTCATACACAAATTACACAATTATGATAATACTGTTCATGATTGCTATCTACTCTTTTATTTTATCTGTTCTCCTGTTTTCATATAATATATTCAACAAATGATTTTTGGATGTAGATACTTAATATAAATAATTAGGGAGAGAAGAATGGAAAAGACTCATCTCTAGTAGTGGTTTGCGATCAATGCTATTGAAATATATTAAAAGAAGGTTGCGATAGATTGAATATTTTTTTGATTGAATATAATAATTGACTTTAATATATATATGAAAACTACTTAATCAGCGCTTCATAAAATACTTTTTCTACATACTTAGTATTTTAGTGTAAATACCAAAACAAAGGTTTCAAAATATGGAATGTAGTCACCATGTCGTCAGTAAAATTACTAGTTATAGGATATGTTACGTGTTTTATGGTTTGCGCGTACAACCAAAGCAATTTCTCTATTAATTAAATGAAAGTAAAGTTAAATCATCATAAATAATTCATAGAACCCTACCGTGACTCTACTTTTGAATATAAAATTTTTACAAGATGGAACTTTAGATGGCGCGTTACGAATTGATTACAATCTTATGAGTTAATGACAGCTTAGTCACTACGCTTTGTTAGGCTAAAAGCGTTTTTACGTTCATAACAGTTTTATAGCTTCCAAGTTTCACCATTTAATAGTAGTCGAATAAAAAACGCTTCCTTTGACATCAGTGTGTGTGTATATAAATAGTATTGAGGTTGGTTTTCGCACTTAGTCCATGAGTTGGACAATGGTGAATGTGGCGTCAGTGTGTAGTTGACAAGTTTTCCGGGTCGCGGAAGAGTTCTTGGCCCGCACGACCGCTGATCTATATGCATGCCTGTTATATAGGTATTATAAAGTTACCGACTCCCTTCACTGCTATGCATCAATTTCCAGATTTACTAAGTGAAATTTGTTCACAACTAAATAAATGTTAGTTATGACTGAAAATACTGAAAAAGTACATAGTTTAAGTATTATTAAAATTGCATTCTTAAATATCAATTGCTTACTTATATACTATACTTATATATATATACCTTTCAGGCATGTGTAGTTACGGTGTTTGCTAGTTTGATTTCAGTAAATACATGTCATATGCATTTTCACAGTATAGAGTGGATATTCTGAAATCATTTGATTCAATATCTTACAGTAATATTTCTCAACATTATAAATGTGAATGTAAGTTTCTTTGTAAGGCTTTCACACGAAAATCAATCGGATTGATCGGCCATGAAACTGAAACATTTACCTTTTCTCCATTTAATCTATGTCTAGACATAGGTCTCCTCGTTCGGCGTCAGATATCCTGGCCCTCCGCTATTCGCATTCAGCCTCCACTAGTCTTTTACAATTTGTCGGTCCTTTGGGCCACAGGGCTTCCAACGCTATGCTTGCCAAGACACGGACTTAACTCTAGAACTCGTCTATGGCAATCGGTTTTGCTACTTACTTACTTAGCCCACTACCACTTCAACTTGCCCTTCCGGCGAACTATGTCGGTAACTTTAGTGAGAGAACGAAAGTTACCGACATAGTTCGAAAGTAATGAATAACATTTGTTTTTATTCCTGAGAGAATCCCCGAGCACAGCTAGTGAATTTAAATGTATGAACTAATTATTAATATTTAAAGTACTGAAGATCCCAACTAAGCAAAATAATTACTTATGTCTCTTCGATTGTCTTACGTATTTAATGGTTTCAAAACGGGCTAATCCGCAAGTACAAGTAAATATGTGATTCGAATTAGGTTTTATTTGATGTCATAAGTTCGCTTATATTGTAAAGAGGCTTGCAGCTATCGGCATGTTGCATGAGTGTAGAAAGTCACCGTGGCGTATGGAAAACGCTTCCTTAAAGTTTCCATTCTTACGTGTACAAATGATTTGGTATTTTTACCCGACTGCCGCGAGGGGATTATATTTTTTTTAAGCGTATATATGTTCATATGTAGATTTTTATGTTCCCTGCTGTAGCCTAAATTAATGGATGGATTTAAACGTATGAGATGTCGTTAGATTTGTATTTATAGCTCAAGTGTACCAAATAGTGTAAACATTAAAGGTACCTACATAAATAACGTTTAGGTATATTTTTTTATTCAAAAGTATATATTAAAATACAAATTATATTTTTCACGGTATTGCATACGAGGACAAACAAATATATATTGTAACATTTATAACATCGTATTTATTATTATTAAAAACATTTTCGAGGCTCAAATATTATTAGCGTACCTAAGCTAGTATATAATTATTGAAATAAATATAAGTGTTATTACTTGTCTATTCCCGCCTGAAATAACATGTAAATTATACCTAAATTGTATTATCAAAAGGAATCCGTATCCAATTTCATTCCGGGGTTTTTTTGTTTTTCATTAACTTTATTGTTTTTTGAAAAGAGCACGATTCGGTTTATTTGGTTTGTATTCTATATATATATATATATACTATCTCTTACTTCAACCTATCGCAGTCCACTGCTTGACATAGGTCTCCCCCATTTTGCCCCATCCCAATTCTCCGCTTTTCTCATCCAGCCTCCACCCGTGTACTATGTATAATTTTATTTTAAATAAATATTTTTTGTCATAAATTTATATACCAAGTGTCAACGTAAGTATCAAGCGACTCGGACACTTTTTGGTTGATATTTCTTCGTGATTGTACATTTAATTAGTTTATTGTTTATCTAAGATGGTAACATAAACATTACATAACAGTATTAATGGCTACTCCATTAGTTGGGGTCGCGGGTCGTACACGAAAAAAATCAATTCACAACTTTATTTTAATTGATAAGGAGCACGATAGGTATATGCCTAAGTGTTGTAATCCTATTACCAACATAACAAGTTTTCTATTTCGTTTTTAATGATAGGGGCTAAGATGCCAGTAGCTTGCGGCGATCTGCATCTTACAGTAATAATTACTCACTACGTGGGCTTTAACCGTGGTATACTTACCTAATCTATGTATATGACGTTTATGGAGCAATTGTTTAAGTGGACTTTATCGTGCAAATCATTCTTATAGTCTTGTGTCATGTAAGGGCAGTTGTTTTAAAAGTGCCTACTACGTCAAAAAAGCAATATTCCATTAATGGCAAGATATGACACGCTTTGCAAAATTCGTAACGCATTCGAAGTATCTTAATAGCTTTCCACGCTTAATATTCATTTTAATCAATTTTTACACAACATAATCTAACATTTAATAACATTTTCAACTTTTGCTTTGCCATGTTGGATGATTGTTAATGATTGATTAAGTTTGACATTTACACCAACTTCCGTATCAAAATATGGCTACATAGAAATAATTGGAAGTCATATAATATACGTAAGCATATGCACAATAATACTAGGAAATGAGTCGTCATTTGAGTATGATTCAATAACACTTATATTAGAATCTGTGTAGATTTATTACCTTCAAAGTAAGTGTAAGAATAATATCATATAATTAAGACTTAGTTTCTTTAAAGCAGTAGTACTTTATTAACATATTCTAATAAAACTTATCGCGTTACTTAACCACCGCCGATGGAACTACAGTCCGAACCAGTGGTAGCTTCATTTGACATTAATAAGTGTTTTCTGTAAGGGCCAAAACTGAATAAACACTTTTTAATTTTGATTAGTCGGGATGTATAATTACTTCCGTGTTCTAGTAAAAACAGCGTTCGGTTTCGTAACCCGGAGGTCGTGCGTTCGAATCCCACGGGGAAAGGTTTTCCTAGTTTGTTTAAGACACTGTAGGCAGAATCACCTGATTATCCGAAGGGAAAGATGATTCCGTGGTTAGCTGTCGGTGTCGGCTACAATCTTAGGAACCATCCTACCAAGTCGTTAACACCCATCAATCTACATCAGACCCACTTGGTGGGTTACGTTCGTACGTTGCTGACAAATAGTCCGCATACCAAATTTCAGCGTCGTACTACAAAAATTGCGGAATGTTCCATACAAACTTCCAACCCCCATTTTAAGGAATTGGGAGGAGAAAATAACACAAAAAGTAGCCTAAAACCTATTCTTGGTTACCTTCTATCTTCATACCAAGTTTCAATAAAATTCGTTCAGCCGTTTAGGCGTTAAAGCGTAACAAACAGACAGATAGACAGACAGAGATACTTTCACATTTATAATATTAGTATGGATAATATCTCACTATAATAGTCAACTCAACTTAAATATTTCATTATTTTTGACTTCTAGTTGTTTTGTTTATTACAAAAGAACTGTTATTATAATACTTATAAGTTACAGCCTTATCTCCCCATAACAATGCTGTGCAGAAAGGCCTGTGCCCTGCCCCATTATGAGATGATGATATGTAAGTAAGTAGTTCCAAAAATATATATTATCCGTTATTTAACACCAATAGTACAAGCTCCTTACTTAAATTGGGTCTAATTGGCGCAGTGTGAATGTTTGGTATTTATATCTATTTAATATATTAGTAGGTACTAACTGTGTGTAAATTACTTGTATTCAAAGATCATATTATGTTTCCCGCTGTCGGTTGATGCTCTTTATGCCGCTGTCAATAATTGTTTGAGCTTCGACTTGAATTCGTAATAGTGTCTATTGTTGATTAAAGTTACTTGGCGGTTTCATAGGTCACGTTACAAGAAAAATTATCCGCTGTTGACAATAGTGACGACATATCTCATTAAATTACTTCAATTGTGTGGCATTGTGCATGGAATTGTTAGTATCGTAACACAAATCCTTTTCAATTCTTTTTGTTATAGCTTTAAATGTGTAGAATTAATTTAAGATTCTCAAGTAGAAATACATGAGTTACATATAATAGAATCTGAAGTAGGTATATCAGGATGGTAAAGCTTAAGATGGTTACTACACTCAGCAATGCATATTGGCCTCGTGTACAGGGTTTCGGCCTTATCTCAATTCTTTCTAAGAAGATCTTGGTCAAAAGCCACTGCAGTTTTGATATATTTCATGAAAAACTATCATGACTATGTTTTTAAATAAAAGAATCTGACTTTTTAAAAGTCGAGTCATGCATGTCTTGTTTGATATTACGATACGAAATCACTTGGCTTCTATGTATTGATTACAGTAGACATACATAATAGGTTCACCTTTAGCCACTGAATATCAGAACGTAATATTGTTATTCCATTCATGGTTATGCTAAGTCATCGTAAATTAGCATCAAAGTTGATCTTATAGATATAATAAAGTGTATAAGAATGTGAGGCATTTTATAATATTATGTTACATTGGTAAGAACATGCATGTTATATTTTATGTATATGATGTAGGTAGAATATCTTTCAGGTGGTAAGTGTAGTATTTTTGATATTTTTAAATAAATATACCTTTATAATTTAAAACTCTTCCATTACTTAAATATTGATTGACGACACACAGTTAAAACTACCGTATTAAAGAAGCTGAAATTTAGTATACTTAGTTCCTTGGGAGCAAAGCATTTACGAATCTTGCTCTAGGAATGCATTCGAAATTTATAGGTTTGTGTACCAGCAGTACGAAAAGTAGAGAATTTTTGGTAATGATCTTCTCGTTCGTACCTTACGATGGTTCGTATTTACCCATCGCTAGTCGCAGGGCTTGACTTGGTAGAGCCTCATTTTGAAATTAGCCGAATTCCAGCAACTTAAATGACTTCTAAACAAGAAGTGCATTTATGTTGCATATGAATTTTATTGTCATCATGACTTCTTATGGAGAGCTTTCGCCATCAAGACTTGTATGTGCCAAAATAAATGGAACACGAGCTATCAAATCTTATTATATACATACCTATATTATACATTGTATTAATTACAAATGTATTTAGTAGTAGATTGAGGGTTCGGATCTATCTACAGATGTAAAGTTTTACTATTTTTGTATGCTTACATAACATTTGCAATTCTATGAATATGGCATGTTCACAAGCATTTCGCAAAGAAAAACTGGCATCGTCCCAGGTCGTAAGATTATGTCATGTATGTGGGCGCGCGCGCGTCGCAGTACAATATTGATTTTGACATTCGTCGAGACATCTCCGTGACTTACTCGAGAGGTGAAAGCGTGCACCGAAGCTTGAATATCACATAGTCAGTTTTGCAACTAGTAGCCACAGACACTATGCCAATACTCATTTGAATAATTGCCAACTTTTAACGATTTATAACTTGTTCAAGATTATAATTAAGCAACAGCCATAAAACTCATACTTCCGTCTGAAATACTAGGTTGCTGTGTGTTCGTTGAAAGCGCTTTTTTACGTATTTGTTGTTTTATTATTCAGGTAGATTTCTCATCTGGTGGTCAGTGACAGACGGCTATAATAAAATACAGCTGTGATCAACAAGGAGGGGTTCACTATGGAGTTGCTAACGTGTGATAGAAAGATGTGGAGTCATATTATCTAGTACTTTCCGGTTGATTTATTAATTCGAAATACAGTTCTTGAGTATTAGGACGTGAGTTAAATTATTGGGTACCTCATCATAGGCAGAACATTTTGTTTGCGATGTTGGTGTCCTCACTTAAATATTATTACACGTACTTTACCTTTACGTATACCTTTTGCTAAGGCATCAGCTTGGAGGCATTACTTATAGAGGGCACCAGATATATAACTGAGTTCTCAAATGCCAAGAAACAACTTAATCGGGGTAGTACGTGGTTTCGGTATCAGAGGAATGATTAGAGGGCAAACACTTCCGATAAACAACATTATATTTTCTGTTGCTTTCCGGCGACAGCATACGAACAGGTATCGCCGTATTTCAGAACTACTCGTATAAATGTTTGTAATACTACGTCTTTCAACCTGGGCTCTAAATCACAAGACCCCAATAAGACTATCATAATTTCAGTTTCTTCCAACCAAATAATTCAAGAAACCAAATGCTTTCAAAGTCTATCTTTTACTTTTTCATTTAAATATTAGATACAAAATACGTCCTATTGGGCAACTACAATTTATTCCCGAATCATAAACATGCAGGTGAAATTTTTTGAAAAGTGCCCAACACACGCACTTTAAAGGGGGAGCGAGTCACAAAAGATCTTTTAGGTCGAGGGACTACAGGTTTAGGCAACCCCAACCAGACTTCTGGTGCATTATTGTATTGGACTCGAGATCGCTCTGTATTCCCGCCGCGGTAAAGTTACCCACAAGCTGCATGTGTTAAAAAGACTGAAGTAAGACTTTAAAAAGGGGTCAGTTTTACAGCTTCTTGGAACAACGGGCAAACCGGCGGGCCAACATATTGGCTCGCGCAGCCAGCGACCTACGTCCCCTATCAATATCAATATTATCCTCAAGGTCTTCAGTAACCAGTGAACTAGGTATTTTAAACTTATGTTCCCGAGTCAACCGTTGACCTTGAGTGGATATCCGGAATGCATTATATTTACAGTTCTCGACTACAATCACATCCATTCACTCTTTTCTATATATTATATTATAGACATGGTGTTAATGCATACTTTTCACATATTAAGAAGGAGCTTCCTAATCGCACCCATGGATCTTAACATTTACATCGATTAACATAAAACTTATATAAGTAATATGTATACCTAGTAAGTATCCTTTTATTGGTTTCATTTTGGAACATAGACATAATATAAGAAGACATGTTATAACTATGACAAAGTCGTGACGTTTGTGAATAACAAAAACATTCAGAATAAAAAACGACTAGTGTTGCCACTTACGCTTCAATGTAACATAAATATTCTTCCACCAATCACCAGACGAAACAATTTTCACTCTATCCAATCACGAATGGGTTGACATAGAATAACAGACACGAACATATGCATTTATTTCGATTTCTGTTATAGACTAGGTACTACAAAACAGCATTTTATTGTTAATATGAAGTGAGATTCCAAGAAAACGAATTTACTTACATTTTATTATTAAATAAAGGAATTACCAATTAGATTGAGACGCGACAATTGTTCGATGTTTAGAACAGAGTGAGCTAAGTTCCGCGGGCGGCAGTGGGTCGGGCCGCGTGCACCTGTGCTGAGTCGGCATCCTTGGGCGTCGAATTGCCGCATCCGTATTTCGTATGAAAATGGGGACGGCGCACGATCATCGATTCCCTTGGGGGCCATGCGTAACAACCTGTAAATTAAATCTCATTTTTGTTTATGGAATCAATATAGTATATATAAATTTCTATTTAGCTTCACTTTTTTCATACGAAAATGAACACAACAAAACGGTTTATGACGCGAATTTCCATCGCACATTTTTTTTTTTCGGTTTCTTTTAATATTATCATTAACGGTACTTGCAAAGAAGTTTCGAAATATCCGTAAAAAACAATATAAAAATAATTTCTCAAAGTGGTGTAATTTGTTTATAAATAAACTGTATACATTTTGGACTTGGAATACAAACTTTTAAAAAGTCGGGACTGATTCAATCATTTACTGCTCAATCGTAAATAACCTGTATTTATTGGTTAACTTGAATTATGGAACCACTCAAAACAATGGCAATGGTAAATTATGTTCGAACGACCCATTTGGCGTTGCGGTTGAGAGGTCGACTGCAACACAAGGGTTTCGCGGTTCGATCCCCGGGCAGTACAAACATTTGTGTGCGTATGACATGTCTGTTTGTAATGGTCTGGGGCTTTCTATGTATAATATGTATGTATTTAAAAAAATGTATATAAGTATGTATATTCCTTGTTTAACCATAATCAGGCTTCACGCTTAACTTGGGGCTAGATGGTGCTGTTTGAATGCAGGATATTATTTATTCATTTTATTTTATATGTCGGTCCCTGAGATGGGAATCTCAAGGGCCATCATTCATTCTACCAGGTTTTATTGTATTTTGTTTATAGGATTTTGAACAATATATTTGATAAAGAGTTTATTGGTATTGCTTGTTCTTATTACAAGTAAATTGCCGTAACAAAGCCATTTAAACATATTTTTTAGTGATTTTCAATACTATGGACAAAGTCTGTATTTAAAATATATGTAACCTCTGATTTAGCAACATTATTTATTTTATTTTATTATTAATAAAATAAAAAGTCATTATTGTCGTTGAAGTGAATTTTCAAATCATCAGACAGTAATAGTGCATTATTCAGATTAATCAGCAATTGTGAAAAAGAGCCATTTTGTGAAATAGTGCGCATGTGATCTGGGTCGATGCAATAATGTTTATATATGCGATTAATTTGTTTTAATATTCAATGAACTTCATATATAAAAGGTTATGTGCGCTTGTCAGTGCAAGCGCACGAATGGTTGTAAATGTAACATTATCAACATGCTGCCAAAACTTTAAATCACGCGATATTGTCGCTTTGTTGAATCTCGTGATATTTCTAAATCATAGGAACAAATGAACAATGTTTTTGTTGCTAGAGTGACAACCCTGGTTTTTTGTCTTTATCTGCAATTGGAATGCAATTCTTTACCGACAGTTATAATTTTTTGGAAATAAAAATCAATTAAAAAATTGGTCACCTATGGTCGGTTGTTGACCTACACTAGAGTCCGCGTCCGAGTATTCTGTACCCTCTAGTAGCAGTAGTCCGGTTGTTAGTTCGGTTGACCGGACTACTGCAACTATTTAGTTGCAATAGTTCGGTTCGCCTGAGCACCGGACTATTGCCTACTTATTATAGTTGTAACATTTCGGTTAAACAAAGTTAATTAAAGTTTTGTTTACTTTGCATTGTACTTTCTCCATTATCTCGTATATATATAAATTGGATTTGGAAAAAGAACTAGGGGACCATACATAACCAAGAGGTTCTGTTGTGAACAATTTGATAAAAAATGCTGTTCAAAAGTGCGCCAGCTCTTGAAAAAAAAGCCTTGCGAGGGTAGATTCTTGTCACTTTATTTGTGTTACCACCTTGATTTACTAGCTGACATGTGTTTGTGTTAATGAATTAATATATATAATAGTATAGTGGGTTGTTTACCTATATTAATTATAGTGTACACATGTATGCAATTATTATTTAGAATTATTGTAACACTTGTTAGTGAGCCTTATAAATAATAATAATAAAATGTGTGGATGCTTCGAAAGATGTTTTACTAATACCCATGAAACGAATCAATCTAATCATTAAACCGGCCGCTCCAGGCAAAGACCTTTGCGTTGCATGAAAATTAGTTGTATTGGTCTGGGTCATCTGGGTGTTAACACCATACGGTCAGTGGAATACGTTTAAGAAAAGTTTATTTAACTGTGCAGCACCCATATGGCGTGCACAACGATTATGAGCAGGGTAAGCAAAGTGGATATTTATTGTATTTCGACACACACCTTATTTACTTTGAATTTAACGCTAAAATTTATTGATTTCATGATTTGAGCTTGACGTGATGGACGTACGGACATATTAGTGCATAATTTTTTAACTTGTGTATTTGCCAATCCATTGCAGAAGTTGTTTTAGATAGGTACCTGTAACAGCTTCTTCCTAAAAGTAAAGTTGCCGTAATCGTAGCATAACCTTACTGTAGCTAGTGTGGTTATATATAAACCACAGATTTAATAATAAGCGAAATTAATTCTGTGATTTGAAAACTAAATCTGTATTTCTGAAACTATGATATAGATAAAGGGCCTGCTTCCTACACGTGTGTGTAAAACACAGGCTTATTCGTCAGCTCGTGAGAAACTCGCTAGAGCGAGCGATTATGCAATTTTTGATTACAGGTTAATTTTAAGAAAAACACAAAATTAAAAATATATATTTATTTACAATCTTTAGCTACTTAATAATTATAATATGTCAATGACTCCGGCATCATTAATTACCAATTTTAATGATTCATAAGTATTAATTATTTTTCAAAAAAAAATTTTGTTAACATAAAAATACCAACTTCAATCTAAAAAAAAAAGAATAATATGTACGATTGAATTCAGTAACCTCCTTTTATGAAGTCGGTTAAAAATAAAAACTAATTGAAATGTACAAATCTTATTCGTAACCTGTGTATTATATAAATTGTATGATAGAAACTGGTTTTCAATTTATGATTCACTTTAATCAATTGGTTATTAACATTTTTAGCGCAGTTAAAATATTACAAAATACAAATCAGAATAAATAAATGTAACATGTCCTCATAATTACCTATCATCCATTTAACATCGACATCAAAATGCTTAGACAAATCAAAGAAGAACTTATAACAATGTTCTAAAATTTACTACTTACTTTATGGCAGTTCGTAATAATTAAAGTTAAAATAAATAATTCATAAAACCTAGGGATCGTAAAACTAAAATGGAATACGTATATAAACTTGTATGGTATTTTTGTTCAGGACTTCTTTGGTTATGGCTGTTGGGGTTTGAGTGATTCAATAACTACTAAATAATAAAGTTGTAGCTGTGGAGTTATTTTGTTTACTGCGTGATACTATTTATAATTTTATTGATTTTTTTAATTATGTCAGAACCCAATATGATTATGCCGTTACTAGAGCACACTTTGTTTAAACGCAAATAATATTCTCAATATACTTAGGAAATTGCTCTAACATGTCTCCGACTGTCGAATGGTAATCTGTTCGATACGTTATTGTTTATGGGGATTCCATGATTCAGCGAAAGAACCTTAGTAACTATATTTAAATCCTCATGACTGCGGCCATTTAATCCATTCTGCACTATTAACTGTTTTAATTCCGCATCCGGATTGTAATGATTTGGTCTATTGAATGAAAAAAAACGGTTGGAGTTTATTGGGGTAAATGAATTAAATCTGTTACTATTTTGATTATTAAATCCAAAATTACCTACTCCGCTCTCCTGACGGAAAACTCGGTGTCCTTGTTTTTGGGCAAATTGTTCATTTAAAGGCCTTAATGTATTAGGATTTAGTCCCTGATGAAAGTTTTGGATTGGATTTGGTTGTAAAAAGTTGCTTATGCCTTGTGGAAGATGGTTTTCTTGTAAAGGAAATTGCTCAGGCTGTTGGGTCCGCAAATGAATCAAAAAGTCAACGGCTTCCCGATTAGGTAATTGCTGTTGATTAGCTACTAAGTTTGTATGATCCAAAGAAAGACTTGGTTGAATGGAAACCTGAGAATTATGTGGTCGTACTGAGTTTAAATTTGGAAATCGGTTTGGTGGGATAGTTTTCTGAAAATTGTTTAAATGCTATTAGCTTGCAGTTTTCCTTGTTCATTGATAAGTTGCTGTCTTTTTAGTTGATCTTGTGTAAATAGTAACTGTTGTTGCCTTTGAGCTTCTTTTTGTTGCAAAATAAACTGTTGTTTTCGTAACAAGTCCTCTTGTTGCCTCTGCTGTAATTGTAACAATCGTAGTTGTTCCTCAAGGATTCTTTGCTTTTCTTCGAGTTGTTTTTGGAGAAATACTTGTTGACTTACAAAGTCTGTCTGCACGCTGTTTCCGTTAAATTGTGGTACTGGCAATGGTGGCCTGTTAAATTGTTGAGGTGTAATCGGAGACGGTAAACTGGTTGCAGAAATAGGCTTTAAGGGATCCTGAACAGTGCTTTGTTGGAAGATCGGAATAACTTTTTTGGGAAGTCCTTGAGCGTCTTGATGTACAGTAAAAGCGGCTACTAAAGGAGCTTGAAAAACCTGAACATCCCTTTTATCTACTTCTTCTATGTTTTCACCATCATCATTATGAGTGGGTTTGGGTGTAGTTGTGGTAGTCGTGGTTGTGGTAGTGGTCGTTGAGATCTTAGGTGTCGTTTTTGATGTTGATATTTTGTTGGAATCAGATTTGGCTGTGCTCTGAATACTACGAACTTGCTGAACATTGATTCCACTTTCTCTGGTTTGAAAGATTTCATTAAACGGTGTCTGTGTAGGAAGTGTAGCCGTCACATGATTTTCAACATTACCTGCGGTTGAGCTAAGAATTGATATTTTATTATCTATTAAAGTTGGGGTTACATTTGTGTTATTAGCAAAAGCAGCTTGACCATTAACAACAAATGAATGAATCTGTATTTCTTCCTTTTGTAATGGAGGTTGCAGTGTTTCGGAAAGAAACGATGACTCTACAGTTGACGATTCCTCGGTCGTGTCAGAGCCTGTAGTCAAGTTTTCGCTTTCTTCGAGTTCACTTAAAGCCTTTAGTAAGGCCTTACGTATGTAGGGATCTAGTCTGACTGAAGGTTTCGAATCAACACTGTTAAGTTTGTTGTTATCTTCGTCCGGAAGTTGTGCTTGCGTCTTTGTAGACAGCAAAGCAGCAATTACGATTAGTACCTGAAAATTAAAAATAAAGATACTTGAGAAGAAGTACTAATCATATTTTTTTATATTAATCAACTAGGCCTACACTACTATTATGACCTTTGTTTTAATTTATTTAGATTAGATATAACATTATTTTATAAGTAAATATTAGTTAGGATTATACTGTCACCTCAGGTACGAGAACTGCTGCCAAAATATCGTCCAATTACCTATTGCTAGTATAATGTTAAATATTTAAATGCTCTATTTTAAAAGCGTCCACAATGAAGCCATTGCTGCCTCTATATTTAAGCGACTCTAGACTTCTTCCTAAATGGCTAGCCCCATAGGGCATTGGCTATTACATCTAGGGTTCCGGGTTCATTCCTCAGGCAGTACAAACATTTTGTGTGTAGTAGTGATTGTGGTAAATTCTGGAAATAAAAATAAGTAGTCATGAAATAATAAATCAATTTCTGAACGGACTATTTGTCTTGGTATACGGTGCATTCAAGCAGTCGTTGATTTACCTATACTTCCATGTTTCCACGATGGCAATGTTTTTAGATGACTATGGCGGCGTATAGTTTGTGTGAAGTGTAACAATGCCTGCTTTCTTGCGTCTCTATTACACAACTAATAACGAATCCCTGTTCAGACACCAAGAATACTATTACGATCGCATAGTAACAGATAACGTCGAATTGACGAATGTTAAAACTTCGGCTACTACACCAAAGGTGCTGGATTCGATCCCCGGGCAGTACAAACAATTGTGTCAATGAATAAGTAATAAGAATGCTCTGTTTTAAAGGCACCCACATTAGAGCCGTTGCTGTCTCGATATTTTAACGACTTTAGACTCCTTCCTAGATGGGGCTAAAAAGGGCATCGGGTATTACTCCAACCAAGGGTTCGGGGTCATTCCTCAGGCAGTACAAATATTGTGTGTGTATGAACTGTTTGTATTGGTTTGGGTGTTTTCTATGTATATGTATTTACAAAAAGAAATTATACAAGTACGTTTATCCGTTGTTTAGTTCCCATAACCACAAGTTTTACGCTTAACTTGGGGCAAGATAGCAATTTGCGAGTGTTAGTCGATATTTATTATAATTAGATTGCCAGATTAACCAATGCAGTCGGATATTAAGTCAAATGGAAATCTTTGTGGTTATAAGGTTTAAATTTGAATTTACTCAAGAACTCATTGGAATTTAAAAATATCACTATAGTTTGTCTGTACTATAAAATGTTTACGAGCATCTTGGGGCACGAAGTGCCCCCGCCAAGTCGAGCGCGAAGCAAACACTGCCGTACCATCCTTTACAGGATCCATTTTCGCCGCATTTTCAGGCCCCGATTTTGAGAACCTTTGCATAATACCAGAGCGCTGAAATTTTCGCTCATTAGTAAGATATAATAACTCACTTTAAATCAAAATATCAAGTCTGTAGGTCATTTAGTTCCGACGTTAAGGCGAAAGGCAAAGTTTCGCATTTTCGACAGACACTCACTCACTCACTCATGATCATCAAAATAGAACTAGTACTTCCCATTAACTCAGAAAGCTGAAATTCGGTACAGAGTTAGGGTTTAATGGCTACATAAAGGAAAAACTATGAAAACTTCGAAAATCGAAGATCTGGAGTACCGGTGACCCTGCTTAGATAACAAAATCATCAAAATAGAACTAGTACTTCCCATTAACTCCCGAGCTGAAATTTTGGTACAGAGTCAGGTTTAATGGTTACGTAAAGGGGGAAAACTATTAATAACTTGGATAATCAAAGATTCGAGTCCTGGTGACCCTGCTTTATATAACAAAAGAGCCCAGCCAAACTGTAAGAGATTGACATACCGCTTTTAAACAATATATATTTAACATTGGTGGCCGCTCATCCGATGTTCAAAATCGAGGGGCACGGTGTGCCCCCGCCTAGTCGAGCGCGCTAGACCAATACAAACAGACATGTTGGTGCACACAAATATTTGTAGGTACTGCCGAGGATCGAACCCGGAACCCTTGGGTGTAGTAGCCGACGTTCAACCATTAACCCAATGGGTCGTCTATATTCCTTTTCAAGTTCTACAAAAAGAAGTAAAAATCCCACCAAAAACATTCTGTAAAAAATCTAGCCAAGTCTCGATGGAGCTGCTTGATCACACAACATCAACCATAATAATTAATTAATTGCAGTAAGGAACCTTAGACTTGCACGTCTTTGTCTTGATTTCATACTTTTTAGAGATAATCAAGCAGTTCATCAGGACTTGGCTTAGATTTTTTACAGAATGATTTTGGTGGGATAAAATGTACTTTTTATGTCACGTGTGTTAATGAACAAAAAAATAAATCTTTTGTCATTTTCATTTACAAGTAAACTGTAGACCATTCAAGAGCATCTGTAGTCTCTTTAAGAGGTTGAATAAACAAAACAATGCAGGCTATTAGCGCTTGCGATCGTGTGCGATGATGTTGCAACCGGCTGAATAACAATGCTGCGTACGACTTATCAGTCTGCCACCAACGTCAACAATTAATCAAATTGTTTGTTCAGGCTATTGTTGGTCCTATAGTTTGGACTTAGAGGCCGGTCTCGATTTAATGATGAAGCCGCGTAAAAACCAAAGCTATTGTTTAGCTGTTTGTTACTCAAATGAGGCTTTTAGTTTGTATTGCAGTCATTTTGGCCGTAACGACTTCTTACGTACAGATTATAGAGATTTGGTGACATCTTAGATCTGTAACGTGATGATGTGAAAGCTTAGGTGATTGAGTCAGGACTTGGAGTAATTGTTGACAGTTATTATTAATTGTTTTTTTGGGGTTATCCAGGCTTTCATAA
>PQWD01000729.1:0-18949 GCA_019425675.1 Leucinodes orbonalis
ATCACCCGCATACAAGGTAACTCACCCCACCACGCTTCAAACTCCAAAATGGTTTTGCCAAGAATTAATTACTCCAGCAATTATTAATAGCGCGACTTAAATACGTAGTTGCCTAGGAAGGAGCTCGCCCAACTTAAGGCTTCTTATCAGCGCGGGGTTATTATGCATGAGGGCTCTGACGTCACGATCCCATCGTTTGTCACAGATTATAGCCAGCTTTGGTACAGACAGGTCATTAAGTTTTATACTTGTTTGTGAACATGGTACCTACGGGAATAAATGCATCATGTATATAAGAAGGGTTTTTTAATAACGTTTCTTTGGATAGATTTCGAAATGAATAAATATTCACAGACATTCACACAGCGCCATCTAGCCCCAAACTAAGCAGTAGCCTGTAATACGGATACTAAACAACACTAAACATTCTTTTGATTTACAACAATCAAAAATCATTGAAGATATTCAATAGGTACCTTAACCCTTTGACCGCCAAAGACAGTTTAAAGCGTCACATAGATTTTCTATTGTGTCGACGTAAGATATTTTTACTGTTTTTTTATCACCTCTCAATTTATTTTTCTTTTTTGCGCAAGAACTGATAGTCTTTAAAACGAACCCCCTACTCCCTAAATCATCTTAAGAAATAAACGGATGGCTCGTAATTCATCATTCATTTGGTTATCAAACGAAAAATGTTCAAACTCCAATATCCATTGCAATAGCCAAGCGTTTGTCGCTCAGATTACATCATTCCGGATCACTGCCGGATGCACCGCGCATCTCTGTCAAAGGGTTTTGGGTGACGTTTAGATATCAAAGGGAACCAATCCTAAATTCAAATGCAATACCTAGATGACATAGTGAATCGAGTGGGTTGTCATCATTACAGCCTAATAAGTTTACTGTTGAACGGAGCCTCATGACTTCATGGACCGATCCGTAGCAGTCGTCAATTATTGGGTCCATTTGGTTGTGGGAGGTTTTTCGATCGAATTTTAAAAGTTGAGAAATAAGGTAATAAATGATAGTCAAAGCCATATTTATTTGGTGATTATAATAAATGGCTTAAATAATATATATTTTTAACATCCTACAAATAAATAAATTCTAACATATTCTCCTGGTTAATAAACATGCAATCAATTATTTTGTCAAACTTGGCACAAATGCTGATGTTTTATTTTGCCTCTTAATATAAAATTGAACTATCATTGAGTTTTGTTGTAATAATCCATAATTGTTTCAATTTTTGTACTTATGTCATAATGAAATATATCCATCATTCAATTTTATTGTGTTCCTTCTTTTTTTAAACAGTGATCTCAAACTTTCCTTATATTAAACTGCCACTACTCACTCCTATATTGCATAATATTGTTTGAACTCGCTTGTGATTCGGAAAATAGCAAACACACATTACTATTTAGTATTCGGAGACTGGATTAAATAACGCAACGGCGTGACAAGAACAACTTGCGAATTTCAACTTGAATTATAATAGTATTACTCACTTATAGTCGTAAAGCACCTAAATCGTTAATGATGTAATTATTATTATTATTTAGGTTTTGAGGGCTATTCAGGCTTATGCAGACCTGTAGTCACTTCGACCTAGAAGATCTTTTGTGACTCGCACCTCTCTTAGAGTTCATCTAATAGTTGGGCACTTTTTAGGAAGTTTAGGACCCTGCCCAACTTTATAGATTTGATGTCACTTGGGCATAGATAATAATTACCCAAGTGGATATTTCGCTTCCATTGTAGAGGACCACAATTGCAGAGTAGGTGCATTGGTGTCTCTCTCTCTTCCGCGCAGAATCTGCAGGTTTCCGAGTCACTTAGCTTCATTTTGTGAAGGTGACTTTTCAGCTTGCAGTGTCCAGTCAGTGCCCTTACAAGGACCCTGACCTTGGGTTTACTGAGCTGTAGCAGTTCAGAGGTTCGCTTCTTTGAGTAGGCTTTGATTAGCGCTTTTGAGTGAGCTGCCTCTGGTGACTCTAGCCAGTAGTTGACAGAGTCCTCGAGGAGCTTCCGTTCTAGTTCATTTTTCCTTAGGCTTTCAGGGATGCCACAGACAGGTTCTACAGTCTTTTGGATGGCGTTGGCCCCAGCCTTTGCGAGTTCATCAGCATTTTCGTTGCCAATGATGTCAGAATGACCTGGTACCCATTTGAGAGTTATCCTGTTATTTCCTCCCAGGTCATTTAGTTTGGTCACGCAGTCTTTTACCAGCTTTGATTTTAAAGTGGTTGAGCTTAATGCTTTTAGAGCTGCTTGGCTATCGGAACATATTGTTATGTTTTGGTTAACGCAGTTTTCCAGTCGATTCGCTTCCGCACATTCTATGATGGCGTATACTTCAGCCTGGAAGATGGAAGCGTACTGACCCAAATTGGTGCTAATGTTAGCCCTAGGTTGGTCTCGGTAGGCTCCACATCCTACTTTGTTACCCATTTTGGAGCCATCTGTGTACCAGATTTTGCTGTCTGTGCAGGTGTCGGGGCTTTGAAGCCATTCCTCCCTGCTCGGGAACTCCACTTTGTAGTATTTAGTGAAGTTGAGTTCCGGCAGCATGACATCGCTTGTCATGGCCAGAATTGGGTACTAAGTGTATTTCCCTAAGGGATCTTAGTGTATTTGAGCTCCATTGAGTCACTCCGCTCCGCTCCATTCTGCACATACTAGCCCGCGCCTCCTTCCCTAAGTAAAGGTGTAGGGGCGGTAGGTTTAATACGGCGTTTAGGGCGATGGCAGGTGTGGATCCCATAGCCCCAGTAGCCAGAATTGAGGCTGTTCTTTGTAGGCTATTGAGCTTGTTCTGGCTAGTCACTTGTAGGGCTTTTTCCACCAGACCACAGCAGCGTAGGCAACCATTGGTCTTATAATGGCGGTATATAGCCATAGGGCGATTTTGGGTTGTATACCCCATTTCGGCCCTGCTACTCTCAGGCATATCCCTAGGGAAATTTTTGCCTTTGTGATGACGTTATCCAGATGCGTGTTCCATGTAAGTTTTTGGTCTATGGTTATTCCCAAAAATTTTACTTCCGTGGAAAACGGTATAGTTATCCCTTCTAGAGTTGGCTCCTTAAGTTTATTTAAGTTGCGTTTTCTCGTGAAGGGTACTATAATAGTTTTACTCGGGTTAATCGATAATTTATTCTCTTTACACCATCGATTGATTGTGTTTAGAGATGCTTGGAGTAATGACGAGATTGTGCTCTGACACGGTCCTAAAGCGCATATTACCACGTCATCAGCATAGCCTTGTACGTCATAACCTTTCTTAGAGGTCAATTCAAGTAGCTGATCCATTACTAGGGACCACAAGAGGGGTGATAACACCCCCCCTGCGGACAGCCTCTTGTTGTTTGATACACTCTTTCTGTGCCGTGAATACTCACGATTGCAGTACGATTGAGTAGCATAGCTTTGATCCACCGGGTCGTTGTTTTGTCGATCCCTTTGTGTACTAGTGCGCATTCTAGTGCGTCAATTGTGACATTATCAAAGGCCCCCTCAATATCTAGAAATGCACATAGGGCAATCTGTTTGTCTTCTAAAGCCCGTTCGACCTTGTCGACTAAAGTCAGCAAGGCGGTCTCCGTGGACTTGCCCTTTTGATATGCATGTTGTTTAAGATGCAGTGGTCGTTCTATCAGGGCCCCACTTCTTATGCATCTATCTATCACCTTTTCCATGGTTTTTAGAAGGAAGGAGGTGAGGCTGATTGGTCTGAAGGACTTTGGTTGGGAGTAGTCCTTTTTCCCTGTCTTTGGTATAAACAAGACTTTTACCAATGTCCATGATTCAGGCAAAATCCCTAGGGCATAGCTTGCCCTAAAGATTTTTTTAGTATTGGAGTGATTTGCTCCATACCTTGTTGTAGGAGGGCAGGAAAGATATTGTCCACTCCTGGGGATTTGTACGGTTTGAACGATGTAACATTTGAGTTTCTAGTGTAGTAAATAAAGGCAATTTAGGCGATTTTTCAATCTTCACACTGGTTGCGAATCGGTCATTTTTCAGCCTTAAACATGACAATCGTTTCCAAAGTCCCACATACTCTTAGCTTGTACCAAAAAACCCCTTTTTCCCTAAAATTTAATTTTATTGAGCTCTAATTATTGTATTATATGATTGCATTTAGACTACTAAATATTATGAGATTCTTAATATGTATCGTTTGAACATTTTAACTAGGGCAAAATTATTTATCAGTCCACTGTCCCTTCTGGAACTGCCTTATCACTTTATTTAGTACTGTGAACTAAAGTGAAAGTTGACCAAAACGAGTTTTGAGTAAGTATATGTATATAGCATATTTTATAATACATCTGTGATAGTTACTATCTTTCAAAGTCGCTTTATTCCCGAAATGTTTGTCCAGGAATTTCAATCTTAAATAATATCAATTCTATTATCATCAGCTCATAATACGTCCCACCGAGGGGCACGAGCCACCCGTATAGGGTATATAGCCTTAGTCGTCCCAGTGCGAATAAGCCAGCTTCACGCACCACCTTAAAATTTGTTCGTTGGCGTGCGCAGATTTCCTCACGATGGTTCCTTCACCGTATGAGCGTACATATGATTACGAAAAGGCGGTGCTACGTGGCGGGATTTCGACCTGCACCTTTATAATTACTCATTTAACTTGTCTTGGAAAATCCTAATTTCGTAAAACCACGACATCGAAATTGTATATCTTGCTAATTCTATTATCAAGGTCATTAGGACAGCTTAATAAACAACGTCACAGCCTGAAATGAAAAACGCAACAACGTCCAAAACAATAAATCATTTTAAATAAAACCGTTAAAATTTCCCGCGCTGATCCCGCCAAACCGCGGCCATGTTGGATCTTAACGTTGATCCGGCGAATGGTTGACGCACCAGAGGTCATATAAATATAGTGCGCGGTCCAGGGATTAAGTCTCGGACAGGGAACACCACGTGGGAAATTGAAAAGTTTCTGGAACATAATTTACGTTACATGGAACATTTTCGTTAGGAGGATGCGCGCCGTGGGGATTCTTTATGTTTTTATTAGAGTAAACAACGTCACAGTTCTTAGAATGTGTTAGGTTATTATAGTCGGAGAGCCGGCCTTATTAAAATCCAGTGGATCAAATAGGTACATGATCAATTTTAAAAATATAGTCTGAGCAATCATAGGACTAAACGTCACCCCTGAGATGAAGTCAACCATTATTAAAGGAAGCAAAAAATATCTTTGTGGTCGATTCAGGTTCGTGAATGAATTGACCTTGTCGACCTTTGAAAACTCATTTACACTCATCGAATACTTAATTTTCCCGTTTTTATGTGTCTTATGAGTTATAGGTATAACAATGTCTGGAATTACAACCGAAAGTCAGAGCTTAATTTTGTATGCGGGCAAAATCAGGAATTTTCAGGAGTGTCGTAAAAGTCGACACCCCTGAAAATGCCTATGTTCTATGATTTCTCAGACAAAATTAAAGAAATTGATCATGTATCCGATCCATAGGACTTTTATACGGCCGGCTCCCCGACTATTAGTTGTTGGGTAAGCTTGTTTGCTGTATTGTCTCGGATCGTAGACATTTGTGTTAGTGATATTATACCTAAAACGGCAGTTCAGTAATCTTGTTTGTACAAGAGTTTGTACGCGTGTCTTTGAAGACTTCAAAAGTAGGGTCGAAGTTTTAACTAGTTTGCCTTATGATTTTAGTACTCTAGTTAAGTTAATTTTGCTTTCAAAATGTTCATCAAAATAATTTAATATTTATTTTGATGACGTTTTAAAACGTTATTATAAGCAGAATAAACTTCTTGTTAATATGCATAACCCTGTCCTATTACGGGTAGGTGGTCTTGAAGCAATCGCTATTGGTTGAAAATGTCGGCTCTTTCACCAATTTTCGAGAGCATTTGTGTGAATGAACATGTCTGTACTGTTCTGGGAGTT
This sequence comes from Leucinodes orbonalis, assembly GCA_019425675.1. Taxonomy (NCBI): domain Eukaryota; kingdom Metazoa; phylum Arthropoda; class Insecta; order Lepidoptera; family Crambidae; genus Leucinodes; species Leucinodes orbonalis. The sequence goes on from PQWD01000729.1 coordinate 5,957, forward strand.
TATTATGTATAATATGTTTGTATGTACAAAATAATTATATAAGTATGCTTAGTTTGGTATTAGATGGCGTTGCGTGAGGATCCTTCCCATATAGTGATATCCACACATCGATCAACTACCCTGCTTTATTACCCTAATTTTCTTATCTAATTGTACAACCTGGCCGTCTTCAAGGGAAGAGTGAATATGCTGTTTCTAGACAGGCTTCATCCATCCTCGCCCGGTCAAATGTCTGTATTTAGACCATTACAACATTAAATGTTCCTTTCTTATTTTTTACTCTGTCTCTTCTTAGCAGTTCACTGCTGGGCTTAGGTCTGCCCCACATTTACCGCTCCTTGATTTTCAAATTATTTATGAGTATTAGAGACCTCTTGTGTGTTTTCCCTCGACTTGTTAATCTTGGAAAGGGTTCTGCGACGATATGTGGGGTCGCGAATTGACCCTTCTTAGTGGCTCAGTTCAAATATTCATGGGCAAAACAACACGCCTCCGCATTACCTTGCCGCTTCTGGTTTATGTTTACAAATATTGGTTTACTTGTTGTTTTGGATGTAAACTCTACTGGTGATAGAAAAAGGGGATATTTTTGACTGTTGTTTTTCAACAAAACTTAACTTTTGGTAGAATAGAAACATAATGTGTATGATAATGAGATGTGTTTAAATCACAGACATCCGAATATACAATTAGACTGGACAAGCCGCCATGTTTATAGGCAGTCCCAGTGTCGCTTTTCTTTTCGGTTCTTACCTGTGAAAAGTTATTATATTTCTTGGTAAATTTACTGATTACTTGCGATGATGGCATGTTACAATTGCACAGGATGGCATTTTGGGAAAAAACGGTAATTTCTTCTAATATTCGTGCGTCTTGACTCGTCTCACAGAGCGTAAACTGGCTGCCAGTGTATGCTCGTTGAGCTTACATTTGTCGCACTTAAAAAGGCGGCTTGCCCTATCTCCTGTATTGGGAAATCTGTGGTTTAAATAATACCTACTAGTGACTGATATTATTATTGAAGACCTATCTGGTGTAATAGTTGAGACGTTGACTATTACTCCAAGGGTTACGGGTTCGATCACCGGGCAGTACAAGCATTTGTGTGCACCAACATGTCTGTTTGTAATGGTTTGGGTGTTTCAATGTATAATATGTATATCTTTACAAAAATAAATTACATGAATATGTTTACCGTTTTTAGTATCCGTATTACAGGCTACTGCTTAGTTTGGGGCTAGATGGCGCTGTGTGAATGTCAGTGGATATTAATGATTATGTGTATTTTTTTCCCATAACATTCCACTGCTGGGCACAGGCACATTAAAGACTGATGATGACCAAAACTGGAATAGGCAATATCTTGTGCTTATTAAATCTTTTAAATGTCTCGCTAATAAATGCATTCTTTTTTACAGGTAAGCGGAGATTGGGGACTAATACAACACGGGGTTTGTTCTGAATAAACGTATTTATGTAAGTTAATAAGTTTGTTGAAATTCGGTTAAAGATTAAGAGTATTCAAAGTTTAAGTTCTTTAAGTATTAACCTATTTCAAGGCTTCTTTTGTGAGCAATTTGCTTCATCATCGTAATTATTCCAATTTAATGAATCTTCACTAAAATAAAGCCCTCACCTAATGTCGATATCCGTCTGCTTCCCTTCACCTTCACCAGGTCGTCGTCCATCCTTTTTATGTTATGTGAACAGGACCGTGTGCTTCTAGGACAGGACTTAGTGAAGGTATATAAATAGGTATATTTCACTAAATCCTAGAACAACCCGCATTCCTGTCAATGTTATTAGACGCAGTGTTTAGAGTCGAAGTGCATTGCGTTAGTCATTTGCTTCTATAACACTTACGCAACTCACAATGCGGCGCACGTGAGAGATTGTGGCGGCAAAGCCGGGTTAGGGCTGCCGACTTGAGGAAAATACGCGGTTGTTACACTTGAAACAGTGAAAAAACTTCATATGAAGCGTCGTGAATCTTCCGTCACGCAGACCAGTGTAGTTATCACCATCTGTTAAAACGGTATTACATTGATAGGTCAGCTTTTTTGTTTCAGAACAGCGATGAAATAAAATATCCACAGACACTCTTACACAGCGCCATCTAGACCCAAATAAGCATAAAGCCTGTATTATGGGTACTAAACGGATAAACATATTTATATACACTTTTTTTGTAAATACATACTATTATGAATTATACACAGTAAACACACAGACCATTACACACAGACATGTTCATGCACACAAATGTTTGTAGTGCCCGGGGATCGAACCCGGAACCCTTGGTGTAAGAGCCGACATCTCAACCAGTTACACCATAAAAAAAAAAGAAAAGAAAAAGATGAAAATATTATACAGTTAGTATTATTATATAAGTGAAAATCGAATTTGCATTCCTCATAACAACTTTGTTGCACCACCTCGATTCTGGTATGTACTCGCATCTCTTTCTAGCCAGAACGTCTGACAGCACGTGTGAGGGAAACGGAAGATCGTAATCAATGCGTTACATCGCTTATCAGTCGGTTTATGTCTTTGTTCGCGTTGAGGATGCAGACTGATGTAGCAGATATGGCGGTTGGGAATATCTCGTAACATTATTTTACATGTTTTTAATAAATTGCAACAATGCCATGCCTATTAACGTTTTAAATGACTTATGCCTGCCAAATGACGTTCTATTAAGTTAATCATCTATCGAAATGGTCGTTCAGTTGATGGTCAACAAAATATATTATGTTACAGAATTATTTATGTTACAAGTGTACAAGACGGTCAGGACACTCACCTGATGAAAAGTGATACGACCATCATGACAAAGCGGCATTGAAGCAGACCAATAACTGCTCGAAATTATTATTCTCAATCAATGCATACTCCGTTGCCCAGACAACAGATGTTTGATTCATGAAATGAAATGAAATGAAATCATTTATTTGTTAGACATAGGTGGTCAAATAGATAAACAGATGTTTGGTCATAGTTTAGCATGTATCACTATGTCTTGCCCTTAGTAGGCGTACAAATTTTACATGTCAAAGTCATAATATGTTTTTAGTATACATTATTTAAATAGAACACAAATTTAAAAAGTAAAATATTAGTAATGTCAGGAAATAAAAAAATAAAAATCAAATAATAACAAATATTTAAGTATGTCAAACATAAGACAATTGTATTATAATTATTATATTTCATATTTATCAATAAAAAAGTCCGTCAATGTATAGTAAGCTTTCCTTTTTAGTATACATAGTAAATGTTTACGGAACATGTTAGTATTCATATTTTTAATTTGTTGGTAATTTATTATAAATTTTAGGAGCCATACATAATATACTATTTCCTTTAAGGGCAGTTTTGTAACAGGTGCACTTAGTTTGTTGCCGTGACGTTTACTCTTCTTAATCTGACCATCAGACAATGTAGAAAATAGGTGTAGATTTCTTCTTACAAACATAGAGATCTCATAAATGTAGAGAGATGTTACTGTCAATATTTGTAATTTGATAAAATGGGTTGACAACTGTCTTCCCGTTTAATGACATAATAGCCCTAATACATTTTTTTGTGCTCTAAAAACCATTAGTTTGTTAATGCTATTTCCCCAGAATATAATACCATATCGCAATATAGAAGCAACACATCCGTTGTAGGCGGTTAGAACAGTCTCTATATTGGCCACTTTAGTTAAATTTTTGAGAACATAAACATATCTATTAACACGTGAACATAGAGAATTGTGTGCATAGTCCAATTTGTCTGATAATCTATGTCGAGTCCTAAGAACTTTGTTGATGAAACGGATTCTATCGTGTTATTATTGTAATGTATCGTCAGATTTGGTTGTTTGTATATTGTCTAAAATGAATTATTTTGGTTTTATCGATATTAATATTGAGATTATTTTGTCAAGCCAGTCAATTATATGAATTAATGTCATTTCAATTTCATTTAAATATGTCAAATTATTATTACATTTAATTAATATTGTACTATCATCAGCAAATAATGTCATAGGGTAATCAATGGTAATTGGTAGATCATTTATGTAGATTATAAATAAGAGGGGTCCAAGTATTGTGCCCTGTGGAACTCCGTACTCTACATCTCTACATTTAGAGAGATAGTTTTTCTCCCGTAGCGTCTCTTTTGATAAACTTTTAATGATAGTTTGTTGTTTTCTATTAATCAAATAAGACTCTAATAATGACAGAGCAACACCACGTATGCCATAGTGGTAGAGTTTATGTATTAGTATACTATGGTTAACGTAATCAAACGCTCTGGACATGTCTAGGAATAAGGCACATATGTTTTCTCTCTTGTCCATAGAGTCAGTAACTAATTTCAATAATTCAAAAATTGCCATATTTGTCGATTTTCCACGTCTAAAGCCGTATTGTTGGGGGGTGAAGATATTACATTTTTCAAGGAAAGTGTAAATAGAATTATATAATCACCCTTTCATACACTTTTGATAATATCGGAACAAGGCAATTGGTCTGTAATTCTTTGCATCCGTTTATCACCTTTTTTATGGATAGGTTTTACTATCGATAATTTAAGAGCTTCCGGATACACTCCTTGGCTTAAAGAAAGGTTGATGAGGTATGATAGAGGTGAAGCAAGATATTCAGCACAACTCTTTATCGCTTGTGTGCATAATTCGTCATGCCTACACTACTTGTGTTTTTAAGTGATAAAATTATTTTAAAAATTTCCAGTGGACAAGTTGGTGTCATAAAAATAGAGTTAGAATTTGCTTTAATTTTCATGTCAATTTTATTATTATTATTTGATGTCAATTTTGATGTTGAAATAATTTGGTCTATAAAATAATTATTAAGTGTATTGCTATATTGGTTGGATTAGATTCAACTTTCCCGTTGTGACAAATTTTAGTAATGTTTCCGGTGGAAAGTTATTTTTCTTTTGATTAATTATAGACCAGGTTGCTTTTGACTTATTATTTGCTGAATTAATTGCATAACTATTTTGACTTCTTTGTGTTAAGTGTATAATTTTCTTTAGTTTTTTTGTATAATCATGTAATAAAATTTTATTTTTCAAATTTGGTGTTTTTCTAAACTGCCAAAGAAGCCTTCTCTTGTTCTTGCTACATATCCTAATCCCTCGAGAAATCCACCTCTGCTTCCGTCTAGATTTTATATGGATTATCTTGTGGGGAAAACAAAGGTCATAGAAAAAGCGTATCGTTTCATAAAAAGTGTTATAAGCTTTGTTTGGGTCAGATATTTCGTAAACGTCAGAGAAACTTAAACTTCCTATGGCGTCCTGAAACTTTTTGATATTACATGTACTTATGTCTCGTTTCCGTACTTTCCAGTACTTTATTTTACATTTAGTTTTAACAGGACATTTGAGTAATTGGGCAGAATGATCTGATAGACTTAATTCTAATATCTTTGATTTACAATTCTGTATGTTAGTTGCAAAGTTGTCTATACAAGTTTGTCCTAATCGAGTGGGTTGGTAAATTTGCAAATTAAGATTATAATTGAATAATATATTTTCAAATTCACTAGATATTCTATTTTGATAAGTATATTAATATTAAAATCACCACATAGTATAATTTTTTTGTTATAACATCTGCTAATATAATCCAATAATTGAGTCAATTTCTCGAAAAATAAGTGAATGTCTGAATTTGGTGTCCTATATATACATACTATAATTATATTCAATAAAGTAAATTCAACTGAGCAGCCCTCTAGTACTGATTCAACACAAAATTTGAAATGTCTATATTTTTACAGTCATTACCACACTTATAAGAATACACGAACCACCTCTCCGTTTGTGTCTTGTGTAGTGCGCTAGTAGCTTGTAGTTAGATATATTCAAATTCAGCAAGTCATCTTTGTCATGAAATGTTCGGTAAGACATATGGCATCTAACTCACATCTTTCTATATATAATTCTTCTAAATGTACAGATAACAGATCAGATTTATGAAGCAGTCCACATATATTTTGGTGAAGTATATTAATGTAGTTATTGTCGAAAAAAAGTTGAATCTGTATCCTGTGTTGTTTTTGTCTATGTATTTCTTTTGAGTTACTTGTGGTGCGTCCTGACTGGATGATATCATTAATTTTACCAAATATGCAACTTAAACCTTTTTTATTGAGCTTCCCGTATCATGAGAGAACATGTCGAATTGTAAAGGTCGATTGAGTCTATTATGTATGCGTAGTTATAGTATTTATGTCAAGATTGAGCATATTATTAAAAATTTCTACTCTGCAGTTATACATGACTGCTCCACATACATAAGTAGGCGCAGCTATAATAATATTTGTATGTTGAAGTCGTTGAGTTATATTCCTTATTTTATAAATTAATTGAGTATAGTTTTTTGTTACATAAAAGTCAGATTCGCCAATTAATATTAAACAATAATCATTCATATCATAGTCAGTCAATTTATTTTGAAGGGAGTCGAATAACTCGTTTACTCCTCCGTTATTGATAATGTGATTGCAAAAGGTAATTTTTTATCAATATCGTATTGTTCAATGACTTTTATTACATTAAGCTTGCTTGAAGTACTCATAATACAAAGCTTTTCTTATTTTCTTTAGGTTCATGTTTGGCGCCATCTGTCGTATGTTTTGAAGGATATTTAAGTTTGGTACTAGTGGGGTTTCGCTCAAATTACTTGGTTGTGTTTTGTTTTTATCTTCGAAACAAGAAAATCTAATTTTGTTTTGTTTAGTTTGATGTCATTTTGCAGTCTTTTCTTTTTGTGGTTTTGTTTTGCGGGGTAGATTTGCAAACGCTGTGTCAGGGCTTTTATGCGTAATTCATAAGTTTGAATTTTTTAATTAGTGTACTATTTTCAGTTAGTAAATTTTGAACTTCGTTATCAGCGATTGCTAATCTTTCTTCAAGTGATAGTATTTGCCTTCTAGTAGTTCTATCCTATACTAATTTCTAAATCCTTTTCTGGCAGCTTCGTTTAGGTGACCAGTTAAAGATGGTGAAAGGAATGAATTTTCCTCTTCGTCTGATAAGATTCAAATGAATTTTCAGTATGGATGTTGATTTTGTAAGGTTTATTACGTGAGTAATATTATTTTCCATTTTAGGCGACATCTAGTGTGTGTCAATGTTACTAATTAGTGATGAGTGTAACGTGAGTCTTATGCTTTACTCAGTCAATGCTTTTGTTGAGTATGTATACATACAGTATCGCGTATCTCCACTAGATGGCGATAGGAATAATGTCAGTTGTGGTTTTTCATTGGTCAGCTGATGCGTGTTTATGTTGTTTGTAAAAATAACGGTGTTTATCACATGAAATGTTTATGTTTAAACACTTACAGGTATTTCATTCAAATGAAGTTTGTGTTCCCTGGAGTAAAGTTAACGCTGCTGCACTTTTTATCAGTTTAGTCCATGTCACTTAATTATTTTAGTCAAATTCACATTTTCAATTCACCAAATTGTTTTTCTTGAATAATATTGTTTTTAGGGAGAATATCACTTGGATAACACTATGCAGTAAGTATGCACGTAAACACTTAAAGTGTGAACCTTTTTGGTAACAATTCTTCGCTTTTAGATTAAAAAAGATTTTAAAATACGGAGACGATCTTTACTGTGCAACTAGCGCCATCTACTCGATATATATTATTTCAATTTTATAGCTTCATTTAATATATCATAACGCACAGTTATTTGGCAAGCGTAGCGTAGACGCCTTCCGGCCCGAAGACGACGACTTGCGAAAAGTCGCTGTAGAGGCTGAATGAGGAAGGGCAAACCGGGATATCTAGCACAAAATGGGAGACATATGTCCAGCTGTGGACTGCGATAGGTTGAAGAAGAGAGACACAGTTGTTCAATAGAAAATAATACAATATTTCACTTAGATACTAATCATCTCATCATCATCATCATCAGCTCATTAAACGTCCCCACCGAGGGGCAAGAGCCTACCCGTAGGGTGATTAGCCTTAGTAGTCCACGCGGGCCAGTGCGGATTGGACGACTTCACACACAACCTTTGAATCTCTTCGCAGGCGTGCATGAAGGTTTCCTCACGATGTTTTCCTTCACCGTAAGAGCGTCGAATAATACGTACATATATTTTCGAAAATTCGAAAACACATTGTTACGTGTCGGGATTTGAACCTCAGCCCTCCCGGTAGGAAGGCGACAGTCCACACCATTGAGCCACCGACGCTCTCTATCTAATCTATCGAGTTTCTTGTAAATTAATTCAATTCTATTCTTCTAGTCGGCCAGGGCTGAATTGAGTGAATGCTAGTTCCTCATTTACTTAAGATATTCTTACAATACTTCCGCATCACTACGTCACTATTGCCTGTTGAACAAGGAACTTGGATATTATTTTTCCATTGAACTAACTTTGTAATAAGACTGCAATGATATTCTGTATATAGAAGGTAGATACGCTATCCGCGATCAAAAACGAACCGCCGAAGAGTACAGTTTGTACTCTTTTGTTTAGTAAATGGAACGCTCATTCGAAATAGGTGTATGTGCTGTGACTGCATTCGGAACACTATTGTCGATTGTTTTGTGAGTATATCACGAATCCATACTTTTACCAATACCATCACTGAACATTACTAGATTACTATTATTTTGTTTACTTAATTTACTGGCATAAAACCTATCAGGATTCTTGGATGTCAATAGGAAGGATTAACAATGGTTTCACATCCAGTCAGCACCAGAAGGACAGACCGAAAGTCTGTGACTGAGTCCGGGCTGCCTATAATCTGTTTCAGAGCCAAGACATGTTCAGCATATTCTTTCTTGTTTTTTTATGTTACTAAGTGTTCGGGGCGATCAGGACGCTCACCTGACTTTAAGATATATGACTGACCATGACATAGCTGCATTGATGGAGACCAACAACTGATAGACATTATTCTCCATCAATGCCGCACTGCGCCCGTCACTCGAGACAACAGATGTCAGGTCCTTCATACCCGGTAATTTTACTAGCATATTTTATTATACATATTTGTTACATTATTTAATTAATATTTATTATTTAATATACAATATTAAATATACCTCTAACCATGCTGTGTTGGAAAACGCCTGTGCCTTCCCGCACTACTTTGGTAGGTATATAATTTTTTTATGAAAACAGTTACAGGTTGTTAGTATTTTTGTATGAACCTCGAATTCCCACGTGAACTGGATCTTTTCGAGTGAAACGGCGCGCTGATAGATTTGAAATAAGTTGACTTAATTGTTTTTTAACGTCCCTTTAAGGGCCGAGATAGGATAGGTACTGTGAGTTACGAAACCCGTCAATGATGGGCGTAATTTGTATAAAGTTTGTCCAAGAGTGGACCTGACTGTTCATTCAATATATTTTTATAAGTGTAATCTTTGGCAAGTAATTATAAAGAGTTAAAAATAAATCCAATGCCATACACCCACAGCTTGATTTCTCCACCTCTCCTTAGTAAATATGAATCCTTGACATACATTATCTATACAACGAATCTAATAGTAAATTATATACATATAGCAAAGTTCACATTCGAGACCCATATAATATTTCGTCTCACATATCGTACTATGTGTCACAGACGCTTCGGATTTCAATAACAAAGAGTGACTTATTGCAGCCGGGTTAAGCAATTATTTACAATATTACAATCCAGTAAAGGCTATATTACCTTGCGCAATTCATATTTGTAGACGACCTTATTATGATATTAACACGTGCAGGTTAGGTGCACTGTGCATTGAGTGATCGGTTTAGCTATAAAGGATTTATAGCTTTTGCGGCTGATTATTGCCTTTACATTTGCGGTAAATGTCGCAGGGGTTCTTGGTATTTTGTGGTGCATTATTATTACAGCGGAGTTAGTAAACACATCATAGAACATCTGCTTTAAAATGTGATTGTAATTCATAAAATTGTTAAGACCATAAAATCGATTATTTTATTGATGTTGCAATTTGTATTCCAATAAATATAACGCACTGTAAAAAAAATTACATTCTAGAGGATAATTTAAGTTTTATATTTTGTATCTGTTGACTGCCGGAAATCCAAGCAAAACAGGACATTGTTCATAATACTTTGGGGTGGCTCATGCGGTCAATAATCTAATGTTCTGTGCAGAATACCTTGCCAATATTTTAATAATTTTATATTTCCTAACACCTGAACAATATTCGACACTCCTGCTAAAACTTACTACTCATAACATTGATAAATAGTTATACACTTAAAATTACTCTAAAGAAAGTCACACTAAAACTCATCGTTTCCGCATACACGTAGACATCGAGCTTAACATATCGAAATTGAACCGTATGTTTCGGCCCGTCACGTTCAGTAACAGCATTTAGTATCACTTTTATTACGTCAATGCACGTTCTAATTTCTTAGTCTGACCTAACAACGGCTAGAACGAATTTGGAGTCATCATTGCATTATGCATATAAGGTGTTGCGTAAACGTGCCACTTCCATTTGACCTAGTACACCTAGAACGGTGGACGCGATTTGTTGCTTTCATATTACTGGTAATGTATGATCGGGTTAATTGACCGCGTTAACTGAAGCAGCAAGGTATATGATACAATTGCAGTTGCTTAGTGAAGGGATTTCCGTGACATGACTATGACGTTGGATGTAAAAATGCCAACATATAAATAAGACTGATCTAGATGGCAACAGTAATATCAGCGTTTCCATGAAACGTTCTTATAGAACAAGGTTTTTGAGTATGGTATTGACAAGAGCAATAAATCTTAGATTCGATTTCCGGTCGGGTCAATTTGAGTTACAAGTTTTTTGTGATCCGAGAATGGGTGTTATGAAGATACCAAGAGCAATTTCGTGTCCATTCAGGGGTTATATTTTAAATTTCATAAGACGACGCTTTAAGGATCTAAAGTGCATTCATTTTATTTCCCACGTGGCTAGTCTTTGCTTAGGTTTTTTACCGGTGTGTTATTTTAACTACTTGTCTCATATACCAGCCCAGAAACTAGATATAAATCTATCATTACCTTATCTGTCATGGCTTGGTTAATGCGCCTTGGTAAGATTTTTTTCTGGATTCCACTGTGGCACTGTTGTCTTTTACAGCTTCACCGGCCAGCTTATTTATTAGCTATAGGCAAGATTTAAGTACGCATTCGAATTTTCATACTAGTAGAAAGAGCTTTTTTAAAATCATATCCACCTATTTTGACGACCCATTTGGTGTTGCAGTTGAGACGTCGGCTGCAACATCATGGGTTCCGGGTTCGATCCCTATGCAGTACAAACATTTTTGTGCATGAACACGTCTGTTTGTAATGGTCTGGGTGTATAATATGTATTTACAAAAAAAATATATAAGTATGCTTATCCGCTGTTTAGTACCCATAATACAGGCTTCACGCTTAACTTGGGGCTAGATGGCGCTGTGTGAATGTCATTGGATATTTATTTATTATTTAGTTATTTAAAACATACGTTTCGAAGGTTGATATCAAGTTAGAATACCGAAATAACTATAGGTAATGAGTAATGACATACCGTTCTCTGTACAAGGTTGTATATGACAGTTCTCCACCCACCAGCTCGGAAGTAGGTTAATCGCCTTATTCATAAAACTGACAGTTTATTGTAACACGTCTCTTTCACTTTCACAATAAAGGAAAGAGACGGCGGCTCGTTTAAATGAAATTTGGATGCTATTTGTGGTTATTTATGATAAGTTAACTTTGAAAAACCTGTGGTAATTAAAACATAAGGTGTTACTCAATACTCAAATTTTTATTGCTCTTTAAATGTAGGTAAAGTGGTTTGGTGGACCAAAACATTTTAGACCCTGTAATAAGGGCGCTGCAAAGTTGAGAAGGAAGAAGGACCTTATATATATAGTAATTAGAATAGTGGCGTAGCGTGCTTTGGAGAGTTGCGTTACTCAGTTACTGAATTAACCTTTTAAGTCGTAACATCACTTTAATTGATAATGATATGACATGATATTTTTAAGAACGTCGTATATATTTTGTATGGCTAACTTGTGGGTTCAGTTTTAACTCGAAAAAAAAAGACGAGGTTGCTTTTTTGTAATTTCTGTAAGCTCCGTGGCTAGTCTGATCGCTGCGTGAATCGAGTTTTGTAAGTTCGATCCCACGGGGAGACATTTATTATTCACCTTTGTGATTAAAAAAGCGATTGCTTTGAAAAATAAAAAAAACTTTATTTTTAATCTTAGCAAGATCACAATAAACGTGTAATGACCTAGTAAAGGAAAACTACTATTATTAGTTACAAGGAAATACTAGTTAATGCGATTAAAACTACGTCACTGCTTAAGCAATACGTCTGATATTACAAGTACTCGGCAAATATTTATTGAATGAATTAGATTCAGTTGGTATAGAACTATTTCCTAATGTCATTAAGATGGTAACCTGCTAACATATTGTCTACGTCGTTTATCGGTCCTACGCTACTCTTGCCAAGAGTGCTGACTGCTGATTGATGGATTCCTGAACTTGTCTGCTCCAATATAATTGGCTTCTTTGCCTTTGAACCTTTGACAGATATTTGCATGACAAACTTTGATATCCCATTATGTGCTTGATACCCAGCCCTTCGTTTTACTCACCAGCCTCCACAAGTAACCTTTCGTTTGTCATTAGTTCATCGGGCTGAAAGACCTACGTCGTCTGTTCTAACAGCCATCGGCCCTGCAACGTATGTGACCCGCCCACTGTCGCTTCAACTGGTTCAACTAACTATGGTTTATTTACCTTTTTATTATAGCATCTGTAGAATAGATTTTTCTATATTATATTGTCTTGTGGAGAGGTTCAAATAAATATGTTAAAGATACCACCGAAGTCGACGTCATATCCTGTTCCCCTTAGAAGGCACACAACCAGTCGAATATTAAATTTGACTTATGATCTCCCGCCCCACTTCCCGATCGCTTGATATTTT
>PQWD01000730.1:0-88054 GCA_019425675.1 Leucinodes orbonalis
GCTTACTGTGAGTGACTTGCACGCGATTGACAGAGAAATGTATTCTTCCCGTATTTCAGGCCTATGCAAAGCTGGGAGCGCACGTCGTATAATCGGCTCACCGAGGCAGTTAGAGAATGCCGCTCCCACCAATAAGAATCCTCATGGCGTCTGGGTTTGAATACTAACCTAATTTAAATGGTCTTAGCCTTGAACGACGGTCTAATTTCGTGTGTGATTAATATAGAAAAAGTAAAATATAAAAAAGGAATATGCCTAAAGTGTATTCTACCCGTCTAGAATCGAAAATAATAGTAATTAGATAAATATGTGACTTATAATGCATTTTATAGATTAAAGTTTTAGACAGTGTTTTTTTTGGATTTATATTTGACAATCGTCTATTAGGAAGAACCTAAATGGATTGTGATGTCATATCACAATGGCATCAAATCTTTTATGAAGGATTACCTACATCGGTTAATTGCTACCAATAACTGTTAGTTTGGCCTATTTTAATGATCTCGATTGTAAATGTAACCACAGTTATGATATATAATTAGGCCTTAAAAAATATATATTTTCAGTCTTGGATGTGGTGGTTGTTAATTTTATAATCTATTACATATTTGATATTACTTAAAAATATTGTGTATTTTTTATAGAAACTATTAAATATATATCTGACTTAACTTATCACTAAAAGTGATTTTGCGTTATATGAGTAATTGAATATCACCATTTTTTGGAAACCCAGCAAATAAGATTACTACTATAATTTTTGAAATGTCGCATTATATCTGATGTAGTATTTAAGAAATCTATATGGACCTTGTCAAAGATAACTTCCACTAATAATATATTGTGTACAAAGGGGGCTTGTGTCTTTTCCACCTTCATCTATCATACCAAACATTTTATATCTTACCATATTCCCCCTATTTAAGAAGAGATTTGAAAAATACTAATGTAGCAAATGAAAATATTTTTCTGTGTGTCATATTGTCGTAAGAATTGAACATTAACGTGACAATATCTACTTAATTATTTTTATATTATCTTTAGTCGTTAATTTATTTAGTTTATGTTGTGTTCAAATTAGTGTCATATTGAAACTCTGACCCTTAAACCATATATGGGTCAGAGTATTGAAAATTATTGTCACAAAATAAATGTGTCGAACTTTATTGATTTAGAATTTATAGATAGAATTAGATAGCAATCAATATTTGCCTGATAATTAAAGTATTATTATTATCTTGCCTCATACTGAACGCATTTGTGTTTTTTAGATAAGTTTGGGTTTTTTAATTCACACATAGTTTTTTTATATTGTTATTGTAACAATGCACTACGTTTTAATTTGAATGTCGCAAATATATAATTCATCTTAATTTTCACCTAATACCCTTAGATTTTTATAATATTGTGTTTATTACCAATTATTGTCATCGTATGAGTATTTTTAGTATAAAATGGTAGAGTTGACATGTCTTTAGTACCCTAATATTCTCGGAACAATTTCTAGGACGTAGAGGATTATATATGTACTAGGACTTGCCGTTATATAAACTATTGCAATATAGAAGTAATTATATTGATAATAATAATCTAGTCGAAAATAAAAGCCATTGCAATATATAATAATCAAACATTTTAGAACAATGATCATGGCATTTATGAAATATAGAATGGTATTTCTGAATTAGACAAGAATTTTCTGCATAATAGATTAAACTTATTAGATGTTTATTGGACTCGAATTATAAATATTTTATATATAAGTAGGTACATTATTACTGCATGGTTACTAATAGTAAGACTAAGTAAAATGTAATTGATTTATTAAATAAAGTGTATTGAATTGATGGTTTGTATTTCTTTAGCTTGAACCTAAGGCAAATAATTTTAAGTTAGTATGCGAATAACAATCCCACCAAAAATATTCAGTAAAAAAGCTAAGTCTTGAAGGAACTGCTTGTTTATATCTAAAAAGTAATGAAATCTAGACAAAATCGTGCCAAGTCTAAGGTTCCTTACAGCGTTTCCTTTATTAATACCGCAGTGCCAGATATCGTCCCGCAAAACTGGAGTATTATGCACTTTTGTATTTCGAGATGAGGGCACTATAGCTAGTTAAATTACCGGGTATAAAAGACCTAACATCTGTTTTGGTGTCGGGCGCAGTGCGGCATTGACGAATAAATAATAACTGTATATCAGTTGTTGGTCTCCCACAATCATGGTCAGGCGTATCACTTACCACCAGGTGAGCGTCCTGATGGTCCTGTACACTCATAATATATGTCATGTTGTTGTGACTTAAGCCTTTTTCTAACTGTGGACGTCGCAAATGTAGCAATAAGTGAAATAAAATGGGATGTCGGGTGATGGACCGGCTATTGGAATAGTATAGGGATAACCAGGCTGGATAACAAAAGTTGAGGATTGGTATATCTTGCGCAAAAAGGGGGACACTTATATCCAGCAGTGGATTGCGATAGGCTGAAAAGAAGAACCAGGGTATTTCATAAACTGAGTATTCTCAATCATTCTGTTGTGGACTCCGATAGGTTAGTCTAATTTAGGGAAATAAAACCTCTGCATATATATTCCTAAAATTTTATTATTTAAATATACGAAATCCAAACCTCTTGGCAACAACTATCATAAGACAATACTTTCTACAGCATTGCTGTCGTAAATGGATTGCATTGTGCGTATCGCGGTGTTGCACGATAGAAAACGAACGAGAACTCGATTAAATATTGTTGTTTTTACCGCTCAGGCCCGGTCTCTTGGTATAAAACATAAATAAGTATGTAATATTGCTAAACAATTTATTTAAATTGGGTCTGAGGAAATATAAATAATAGTTTTGAATAAATCTTTTAAGTAAGATATTTTTGACAATTAATTATTCATATTTTTTATGAATCTGCCACTGGTTCGATTAAATAGGAAGTAGAAAAACCGGCAAGTATCTAGATTATTCACTCTTTTTTTAACTTTTTCTTATTAGTATCTCCTCTTTAGTAAAAGCACTCATGATATAAGCTTTACCAGTCTAAGTAAAGGCAAATGTCTGGAAATAAATAATTGTTTCTAATAATTTATATTAATTTAATTTTTGTTAGTCACAGTTTAAGTGTTATTTTTATAATACATATGTGTATGCATAATACACGTATAATTTTGGGAACAAATACCAACATATAATTTTGGTAATGTAATAATACCAACAGTGTTTATTGGTAGAATTTATTCATCGCCCTAGGCATAGTAAAACATAGCTCGAAGTTAATCGGGACCATTGTTAACTTGTTAGTTCGAGAATACAAAGATCTTAGAGATGTCGAGTCGAATAAAGGGCGGGGCAGAAAAAATAAATTGTAAGAATCCTAACAGATTGGCGACCCATTTATTTCCATGACTAATTTCATATTTTACACATTTTACATTGAGATCTATTTGAAATGTAAACGAAACACGCCTTTTTAGCATGAGTGTTGCCATAACACAAAATACTGCCATTTAGTATTTTTTAATATTAAAAAAAATAGGAAACTTTGTATCATGAAATAAAAATAACTACTGCCCGGATATAACAAATAAGAATATGGCTTAGACAACAGGT
Source organism: Leucinodes orbonalis (assembly GCA_019425675.1). Classification (NCBI taxonomy): domain Eukaryota; kingdom Metazoa; phylum Arthropoda; class Insecta; order Lepidoptera; family Crambidae; genus Leucinodes; species Leucinodes orbonalis. The sequence goes on from PQWD01000730.1 coordinate 3,617, forward strand.
ATCGATTATCTTTCAATATGAATTATTAGTGAGCGAAAAAACAACAATAAGCTCGACTCAACGCGGTCTTAGTATATTATAGTACAAATCTATTAGTCACTTTGATAGAATATGTTATTAATATATTTCGATAGACTTCGTTAGGTTATAGGAAAGTCATTTTCAAACATATGTTAAATACTGCAAGAAGTACACAATGTACAAAGTTATTATGTCGCTAATATGTACTACTCAGATATACAACTATCATTGTTAGGACAGTTAATTTCTATGGCTTTAAAATTTTGGGACTATCGAATTCTATCGAATTTTGCAATAAATCGAACCAGAGTTCTGTTTATTTAAACTTAGAGATTCTTCTAAACAATTAAGCATTTAATTACAATAATGGCTTCTATTCATCATATATTAAAAACCCGGAATTATCATTTACATAAAATAGAAATCACATTTCAAATATTCTTGATAGGTATTTAGGCGGACCACCGTCTAAAAATGATGGACCAAAAATGAGTTGAATGTACCTTTGGGTCATTGATGATGTATAGTATATACAAAGTATAATTATTACATGTATGAGTCAATATGTGGTTTCAGTCTAGGTTATTGCTTGTGTGAGATGTGATTAAGCTCAAAGCTAAAGACTCGTCAATTATGGGCTTGTCCACACTAGGGCTTATTCAAACCACGAATTCTACTTACCTTTGTAGAATGTATAAATTCGTTTATAGCTGATACAAATTATTTGAGAATAAATTTCCACATCAAAAGTCAATAAATAACATATTAAACCAAAACACACATTTAATGTGCAAATCATTTCGAAATCAACATTTACAACACCATAGTGCGGACAAGTTGTAAGGCACATACTCTCATTTTAACGATCCATGTTACTTAAAACTACATATAAAGTAATTACTATGCTTTCTCCTCCTTTTCCTTGTTATACCGTTCTAGTTCTTTGAGGAATTGTCCTTTTGGTTTCATCACATTGGGACGATCACCGCGACACTTGGGACAGAACCATTTGCCTTTCGGTTTCGTTGTGAGGGACACACACGAGAAGTGGAACCACTCAATGGGACAGAGGTCGTTGTCGCACAGTATCATCTCGCCGAAGGAGATCTGGTCGCAGAGGCAGTACCGAGGCTCGTCGGGATCTATGGGGTCGGTGTCGCCCGGCGGAGTGTCGGAACGTTGCGCCGCTTGGCGTGCTTTGCGTTTTTTCTTCTTGCCGATGCCTGCAATTTGATTGTAATTAGAATGATGTTCGTATAGTCGAATCGAAGATAATGATGATTCAAAAGGAGGACAATAATGAAATAAATAGGTGACAGCAATGAAATAAATAGGAGACGATGTTAAAATTAATAGGCGACACTGATGAAATAAATAAACTACTGAACATCAAACTAAGTTTTGGCGACCTGCGAATTTGAATGATGCAGTGTAGCAGGTAATAAACAAAAAATATTAAATTGGCTTCTCTATCATTGACGACCGTTTGGTGTAGCGGTTGAGATGTTGGCTGCTACACCAAGGGTTCCGGGTTTGATCACCGGGCACAACAAACATTTGTGTGCATGAACATGTCTGAAATGGTCTAGGTTTTTCAATGTATAATATGTATGTATTAATAAGATAAATGTACATAAGTATGTTCATCCGTTATTTAGTACCCATAATACAGGCTTCACGCTTAACTAAGGGCTAGATGGCGCTGTGTGAATGTCAGTGGATATTTATTAATTAATTATTTAAGCTCCTCGCTCATATTGTGCGAGATGGTGTAGCGTGGCGTGAATGTCAGAATTTTAAAAAATAACGGACCCTTCTTATGCGTGGTATTGTGCGTGTGGCGCTCGCTATCCCTCTCGCTGGAGTCGGCGCCGTCGGTGGCAGCGCCCGCCGTTGTACGTGAACGTCTTGCTCGTTTCGAACACCGCTCGCCTGCAATTATAATTCGATTGTGTACTAGCGTTGGTGGCTCATTGGTGTGGACTGTTGCCTTCCGATCTGGTGGGTGCAGGTTATAATCCAGCCCTGTAATATCTTTTCGAATTCTCGAAATTATATCTAAAGCTCTTACAATGAAGGAAAACATCTTTAGGAAATCTGCGCACGCCTGCGAAGAGATTCGAAGGTTGTGCGGACTTGTGCGTAAAGTCGGCAAATCTGCACTGAGCCCGCGTGGACGACTTACTCGTAGGCTATACACTTTACTAGTAGGCTCGAACAAGTAAGGCAAATTACATAAACCTTGTTGATCTGTGCTATATTACCTATTTGAATTCCTTTTCTAATTTTTGTTAATTTCTTGTAACTTGCATACTGTACAAACAGTTGAGTAGGCATTTTGAAAATGTATACATAAAAATAATTACATTAAGACGAAAGTTAGTGAGTGTGAGAGAATAATTAAAATAAAATTTGGTTTGTAGTATAAGATAATATCTTATATTATAATCACTGTGGGATTATAATATAAGAATAAGGGCAGTTGGTAGACTATGTATAGGCGAAAGTTTAGCCATCATTGCAATACTATGAAAGTTTTTTTTTTATAATTTGAGAGGAGACCTATATCCAACCTTTGAACATTTAGAATACTAACCACCTGATTTGTCCTTCTCCACTTTTTCTTTCTCTTTGTCTGGTGCTCGGTCTGGAGGAGGCGGGGCGGGCGTGCTGCTGTTGAGCCTGTGAACTGGGGTCCTTTTCCCCTCGCACTTTCCGCGGGTGGTGTCGACTCCTCCTTCGCCGTACCATTTGTGTTTACATCCAGACAGGATACTGGATAAAATGGATGCCATCAGATTATTTTGCAAATATTATAAAAAAAACACCACATTTGATGTTGTGGAAGGTAAGAGAAGATAATTTAAATGCTTGATTAAAGTCCCAATATCTAATTAATTGTTTCAGAGCTCCAATATGTAGAAAAATTGGCAAAAATAAATTAATAAACTACCACATAGGAGCCATAGAGCCAATCTGTTGAATTGATGATTCTATACTCATATTCATCTTTTGGCTATTCATTAATAACTTCATGCTTTCAAAGTACCTAACTCAAAAATACTGTTGTTTGATTAAACAGAAAAAAAAATTACAATAATGTATTTATATTGCTAGCATCTTTACATAAATATGTTTGTCAATATTTTTATCAATTTAGTTTTTTTGTGCGATGTATAAATTGTTTATCTTCTTGACTAATATAAAGTTATTGTAAGGTTATACAAAAAATATTTTACAAGTAAATGCCAAAATTAAAAAAATATGATGAAAACTATCCACAACTTAATAGTAAGTAAAACTTAAAATATATCAATTAGTTAACTTACTCAGCTTCTTATGATCAGCATCTAACGATCTCTGCTTATTATCAATTAAGTCTTGAGTTAATTGCACAACCTGCAGTTTCTCATCACCAATTTCTTGCGCAGCCACCAATGCTGCCTGCAGCCGAATGGCCGCGCGACCTCGACGACGCTCCTCGGTATTTGCACCTATGCATACTGCAAGGTGGGTCTCGGCATCACGTAGGCATTCTGGGGATAATAAACATATTTTTAATAATTATTTTTCAAGTCTGAGCATTTAGTTAAGATTATTGCCTGATCTGAAGGTTGTTCTCACCTATTTGTGGTGCATTCTTCCAAATAGCCAATTTAACTATTATCATGTTTAAATAAGGATATCAACTATGTCAATAATATATACATAATATAATGTCAACTGTACCAATGTAATATAAGGTGTATTTATATTAAAAACATCATTAAGAATAATGGAAGTGTATAAAATTCTGTTAGTATATAAAGTGTATCTAGATTTTCACACACATTATTATTTGCAAAGAAGTAAGTAGAATATATTGCTAAGTTTGAGGTTATGATTACAAATATGTTTGGACAAAAAACAGTATTATCAAATATGTTGAGACATAACATGCAAAATTTTTAAGTTTAATGTGTTACTAATTACATTAGCTTTTAGTCATGATTAAAATCTCTAATAATTATAATAGCATTTCTTTGTTATTGTCAAGTAAGAAGTATTAACAGAAATTTCATTGAATTATAATTTAAAGCTATAAATATGTGTAGTTAAAATGTCGAAACGTTTTAAGTCTAGATAGCTGACCTACTGTTTTCCATAATCAGAATTGCATGAAATAAATGCCACATAAAATCGCAAACGTCAAACGCCATCCAACCTAATATATCATCTATGAAAGCAAACATTAGACTATTCTTCTATTTCACTTACAGTGTTAAGTAAAAGGTAAAAATTAAGCAAAAAACCAGTAAAATGTTGATTTCATATCAATATTGTTAATCTATAGTAAATAAATACATACGTACTGAGATAAATGACAAACGTCAACACAGATTTTTCCGAGTTGTTGGATGAATTATATTGAATTTACAATGCAATAGATTAATTATGTATGTAAGGATAACATAAAGGATGCTTAAAATAGTGAAATTTACCTCTGTAAGTAACGTCAAGCTCTCGCAGACGAGATAAATGTCGTTGTAGGTCGTTTGGAAGATTTTCTACGCAGTCCAGGTAATTTTCAACGTATGTTGCAGATAGCAACGCTTCCGTAGAAGTTTGGTTCAACATTGTAAAAATTATAACACAATTTTCATTGTATATAACGCAAAAGAACTGCAATAATTTACTTTCAAAGCCAATAACAAGTTCAGTGTTCAACAGCCGTCAAGCATCATGACAGTTCGGAAATCGAACATACATATCCTTAGAAAAATGATATCTCGGATAAAGTTAGGAATTGGCATTAAATTGTTAGCAAAAATAAAAGCGATTAATATTGTAACAAATACTCCAGATATTATTATATTCTTACGCTTTTTCATGTGCTTGATATTATAATATATTGTGTCACAGTAAATAGTTGCAGTGTTGCCACCTTAGTTTTAGAAAGAGGGCTTATTGAGACAGTGTGGCCACCTGAGTATTAGAAAAAGAGCTCTTTGAGAATTTAAAAAGGCTATGGCTGGGAGGAAGGGGTAGATTGAGCGTCAAAAGTTTTTCTGTTCTAAAAATGCTGAAATAATCATGTCATGAAGCTGTTTTTTAGAGCGTCTAAAAAAAGGGTCATCATGACCGATGAAATAGCAAAAAAGTACTTGTTATCATGTCGAAAACTTCACAATTTGGTAATAGTTTCATGACAGTGAAAAAAGCTAGATTGCCCTTTTCGGGCTAAATCGTTAAAAAAGAAGTACTATACTTAAAAGTGCTGGATCTAGCCACAACTAAGTGGCAGTACTGAATAGTTGTCAGACAAAATATTGTTACTGTTGCCACTTAAGCCCTTTTGGGCCTAGATCTAGTACTTTTTCGTGTAGTATAGGCCCTTGTCAAGGGATAGGAAATCTTTTTTTGGTGCTCTTACAAGCACCATATCTATTGGTTTACTAAGCTGTAGCAGTTTAGAAGTTCTTTATACACATCAAGATTGCAAATAGATATTTGCTTATACTCGCTCTTTCTATTGGAGACATCAATGTATTCTTAGTTAAAAAAACAGATAAAGTGAGAGTCGAAGTCCCCGCATTATGGGTTCTGTACCATTGAGAAAACATCAATATATTTTTTTATTATTTGTTGTTCTAGCGGCAATAACAATATGTACATTCTTTGTAAAAAAATCAACTAACTAGCTAGTAGCTATAACGACTCTATCTCTTATTGTAACTTAGAATGTTATGAGGCTTCAGAGTGGGTCCTCCCTTCTATAACGGTTCCGTTTTTTCTATTTGGCTACGGAATTATTAAAAGCGAGTAAATGATTTAATAGAGTTAATTCTGCCTACGAGTATCATAAAACTTTCAAAAAATCTGCTTCAAATAAACTTAACTCATCATCAGCTCATTAACCGTCCCCACCGAGGGGCACGAGACTACCCGTATAGGGTGATTAGGCCTTAGTCGTCCACGCGGGCCTAGTGCGGATTGGACGACTTCACACACAACTTTCGAATCTCTTCGCAGGCGTGCATGAAGGTTTCCGCATGATGTTTTCCTTCACCGTAAGAGCGTCGGATAACGTACATATATTTTCGAAAATTCGAAAACACATTGGTACGTGTCGGGATTTGAACCTCAGCCCTCCCGGCAGGAGGGCGACAGTCCACACCATTGAGCCACCGACGCTCCTAACTACTTGTAGATTATGTTTAGGTGTGAGCTAAATATTAACTTTTTTGTAAATACTTACATACCTACTCCCAGACTAATAATAAGAGACATGTTCACTAACGCACACAAACTTTGTACAGCCCGGGAATCGAACTCGGAAATCTAAGAAAACTTTATAACGTAATTGACAGGTTTATAGATCACTCCTTTTTCTTATCGAGGATTCACAAGTTCAATAGGATAATGCAATCAATATTGGGCCACTTTGATCGCCCTTTTGCCATCCAGAGGTCCCGGAAACCGCACGATGATGGTCAGTTATTTAGTTATATAGAATCTTACTCGATTTTCACGGCACCGGCCAACACCTGCCCGCAGTCTAGTTTTCCAGACCACCCCGGGTAAATCACCGCCCAGAGGTATGTAGCTCTTCTGCCAAACGGGGGTGTCTCGACGAGGTCGGGAATAATTCATTCCACTACATCAGTTTGGTCAGACACCTCAGCTGGATATAATTGCGGCTGTTCAAGAATGCAAATGCGACTCCTGAGACGCGGCGGATGCGAAGCTCTCCCACACAAAGGATGGTCCACTATCTGTTTATATTTTTCGACAACAGAAAGCACCCTGCGTCGCATTTTAGGAGTAATGCCAGACAGCTGGAAGACGGATGACAACGGTGTAGGTAGAAGAGAACCGTTACAATTCTGTACGAAGCATTGAGGGTAACATCAATTTCTCGGGCGTGGACTGAAAGAGCCCAGACTGGACAGGAATACTCATTCATATAAAATTATAGCGCCAAGCTACTTGTACGCAGAATATGAGGTGAAGCACCCTAGTGTGAGTTGGGCCTTAAATAATTATTCTCATCATTCCGACAACCGGCAAAGAGCCTCTGGTAGGTTGCACTCAACTGCCGAAAAATCCCTACTCTGTGAGGTAAGTGCCAAATTAACAGCGTACGAGTACAAGAATCGACTAGTAGCCGAATGGTGAAGTTGTTCATAAGTATAAATATTGAGTAGAATAGGGTCCAAAACATTACCTTGCGGGAGAATATACCCAAAACCGACGGTTTCTCATCAACTACAACAACGATTCTGGGTGGAGCCTCACGAAACAGTGGTCCCCCGCCAGTGCAGCGATTTTGCTAAGAAGAAATATGCTGGGTGGGATCAAGAACTTGCCCACAACACGACAAAACCCAGCCTGATCCAGGATAAGCTGACGTCCAACGACTTCAGCAACTGTTGAGCAAACGGATTGGCCATAACAGTGCTAGATAGAACAGCTGGTGGAGGGTCACCGGTTTGCTTACGGAGAGTACGCCCGGCTTTTTTTACAATGACGGTCCTTGTCACGGGATTCCACTGATTCAACCCACGTTTGCCGACGATCCAAGACTACCCGGGACAAAAGCTCCTCACCAGCAGAGCAGACACAGTAGTGTCAGAGAAAGGATCGATAGAAAACAAGTTCGCGTAAGAGACACTTGGTTGGCAGAACTGGATGTTAATACGGGAATGTAGGCAATAAACCACGTAGGATGTTTCAACGAGTAGCATGCTTGATAGCATCATTGGAGGACAAATGTGTCATTATTATTTGGATGAGGATTCACGTTCTGCAGCTTTTCATCCATATGGTGTTTGTATCTTCCTCGCAAAAAAAGTTTGTCCAAATAATTTGTCATATTAAGATGTTAAGCTTAAAAGTTATCTTTAGCTTTAACCTTAAATGTTTGTGTCACCACTTTGAGGAAATGTTAAATCCAGATTATTTAATCTAATTGCGACCGAGCCCACTTGAACACCTACTATATCTCACCCACGCCTTCTTTGTCATAAACAGAAATGGTAAACGGCAGTTTGCTATACACAAGCGACGTACTGGCACGCAAATCAAAATTATTTGCCCTATTTTGGAATAATTCATATTGACAGTTATCAAAATCGAAAGTATTATCGGGATCGTTTCAGCTGAACCGCGTTATTTTAGTGAATTCGTTGACTAAATTTACAGTAAGACTTGAATCGTGTTGTGAAGTGTACCAATGTCATCCACACTTATATTTGTGGGGCTGCCGGAGAATTCCAAGAGTTCCATTATAAAGTAAGTTAGCAAAGAATTTTTTTTCAGTTTTTTTAACAGCATGGATTCCAGGTACATTACAAACTCAAGTGTGTGTGTTGAATATATGCCTGCCTGCAGCGGTTAGAGAGTTTATAAATTTCACGGCGAACAACTTTTAGTAAGCTTGTTGGGAGAGTGTTGTTTTGTAACATAATATCATTGGGTAAAATATACAGTACGTAGCGACATAATGATATGTATGGGTCTTCTCTTTTCAAAATATCGCAGCGGACCTTCGCTTCTCTCATACACCCTCCACCACCAGTCTATCGGAAGTCGATCCTTTTGGCCTGGAGCTCACTGCCACTTTAACTTGCATATGGATAGGTCTAATTGCAGCGTAATGTATGAGCTTCCTCACAAACAATAAACGTAACACTGACACGCACTGTGCACACGTCAAGTGACTGTCAAATGATCTCTAAACCAGAAGACCTTGACATACGGTTACATTAAACGGCTTTGATAATATAAGGTTATTTTTCCATCTGGTCATGAAATAAGGTCCAGTGTCGTAATTTTCTAATGCCAATTAATGCTTCCATTAGGTCTACCGCGTACTTGCTTTGTTCTTAACGCTCCTGTGTCCACTGCATTTGTTTATATGATTATTATTATCATCAACTATCAAAATTAATCATAAAAATAGGCCTTGAATCAATAGACTGTTCATTTTGTTTAAAATGTTTACTAACGCCTGAAGTATGTTATGTGCAATGCATTTGATTACCATTTAAGAAAGTCTTACCAAACTCTATTCTATTCATAGTCTGAAATTTATATAGTACACTCTTAGCAATGTAGTATTGTATAGATCGATTGTATATTAAGTGTATACGGTATGATTTGGTATATTTTACTGTCAAAGTTAAGTTTAAATCAAAAGGTAGATAAAACTTGAAACGTGAATCAAGTATTGACTCAAGTAAACATTGACTTGACAATGGCATGGTCCATTCTATTTTTTTGTAGCAGGCGCCAGTTCAAGTTATTTTTCTTTACCGGCCTATATACGGTTACTTAAATCTAATTGTAAGTGTAGGTTGTTCCAGATTTATGCGAATATGCACGTAGGAGGGCGACTGCGCACACGCTTGTGCCTTGAGATCACCAATTAAGGCGAAAACAAGCTTTGTTTATGTTTTAGTGGTCCATTTGTTCCAATTTGAAATTATTGTGCAATATTCTTTTTAGCATCGCCATAAATTGTTACTTTTTCTTACGAAAAGAAGTTAGAAGGTAAGATAGCTGACCCGGTGGGGTTGGTACCATCGATCATACCCGTCATTTTGAAAAAGGAAATAGGTAGTTATTTCTTACTACTGTAGTTGGCCGCAGATGGCTTTTATAGTTTAACAGGGAAATTAAGGAGCGCAGTGGGCTCTTAGATTTAGGTTTTTACGCACAAAAACAGGTGTTACCATCATTACGGCAACCTAAACGCCCGTTGCTGGACGAAGATCATAGGCAGGTCATCGGCCCATCTGTTTAGGAGTTGGCATACGCTTCTTTTTCCCTTCCGTAGATGCCATTTGAGAACATGTCCACCTCGTCCCCTATTGTTTATACCAGATGGAGGTATCAACGCTGATGTCTTTTCCTTCTTAGCCTTTGTAGAGTCTGCACACATGCACAAACTTTGAATCTCTTAGCAAGCGTGCGCCGGTTTCCTCACGATGTTTTCCTTCACCGTTAGTGCGTCGCATCACGATCATAGTTCCAGGTGTTAGCACTATGATTAGTGTAGATTACGACACAGTTTCGCCCTACTACAGTCGGACAATTTCCTTTGATAATTCGCGACGCTAATTCACTTGCAATAGCAAGGAACAACGGTATCGAACAATAGAATTGTACATTTACATTTATGGGCCGGTGTTGTCCTTTTGTTTCTTTTGACGGCGTCCTTTCTCTGTTAATGTTTTGATTATGTCAAGGAACTTTGTGTCCGCGGCTTTGTCGAGGTGGAAATTAAAATTTTGTCTAGGCACAGATCATATAAAATGTACTATGCATATACTCCACGATTGATGGCGATCATAGATAATCCAATACGAAGATGCCTGTGATGACGATCCATGAGACGTCCGCTATTACATTTAGGGATCCGGGTTCGATCCTCTGCAGTACCAACATTTGTCTACATGAACATGGTTGTTTGTATTGGTCTGGGGATTCTCTATGTATAATATGTACGTTTTAACAAAAAAATAAATAAAGATTTGTTTATCTGTTGTTTGGTATCCATATTCCAGGCTAATGCTTAGTTTGGGGCTAGATGGCACTGAATTTTGAATGTCAGTGGATATTTATTATGATTATTTACCATTACTCGTCGTCGTCATAGAGCGTCGTAGAGCGTCGGTGGCTCAGTGGTGTAGACTGTCGCCTTCCTACCGGGAGGGCTGAGGTTCAAATCCCGACACGTACCAATGTATTTTCGAATTTTCGAAAAATATATGTACGTTATCCGACGCTCTTACGGTGAAGGAGAACATCGTGAGGAAACCTTCATGCACGCCTGCGAAGAGATTCGAAGGTTGTGTGTGAAGTCGTCGAATCCGCTCTGGGCCCGCGTGGACGACTAAGGCCTAATCACCCTATACGGGTAGGCTTGTGCCCCTCGGTGGGGACGTTTAATGAGCTGATGATGATTACTCGTTATAACAGCAGTTAAGTGCCAGTGATAGTTGCTTGTTTTGTGCGAACTCACCAACCGCTGCACCCCTTCAAACCCCTCCTAAAAGCAATTAATTTTATATCGCGTGTACAGTACAAGCACTATGGAAATAATTTTCGGGATAAATCGAAATACGATTGGGTCAATATTTAATAGGCTTTAAAGTTATAATATACACCGTGCTCTGTAAACATGTTAAATACCTATCTAAGATTCGAATAAACTGTAGTCAAAAAGTGAAAGATGTATGTAACGGCTTTACAAACAGGAAAAAGATTATAGGCCCAGTGCTAACTATGAATTACGTTTGTAAACGTTTCTCGGCGGCTTGAAAATACCCGGTATCATGAGTATATTACAGAGCGGTGCACTCCCGGCCTAATAGGATTGGTGGGGCTCAGACGGAAAGGGTTAGGGTTGGGGCATTTACGGTGCATGTGCACGTATTAGTACATACGGCTTGTGTTACATAATGAAGACCCATGTGGTGTAGGTAATGGTCGAGACGTCGGCTGCTAAACCAAGGGTTCCGGGTTCGAACCCCCGGGTAGTACAAACATTAATGTCTGTTTGCATTGGTCTGGGTGGTTTTTATGTACAATATGTATTTAGAAAAAAATATGCGTGTAAGTATTATTATCCGTTGTTTAGTACTCATAATACAGGCTACACGCTCAACTTGGGGCTAGATGGCGCTGTGTGAATGTCAGTGGATATTTATATTATTTTATTTATTTTTATATTTTATTTATTACGAAATAACAAGATTTTTTAATACATTTATGCTACGAAAAGTTCACTAGACCTGACGATATTGGTTATTCTAATGAAATTGGTCTGATGTTTTATATCTCGGAAGGTAAACTGAAATTAACACCATAGCCATTCGTAGAACATGCGACACGAACCAGATGGCAACACTCATGAGGCAATCTCGGGTGCATTAAACGTCATGGTAACATTGCTTCTGGTGAATTTTATTTTGTGACCAGAAATGACAGTAAAGAAAAAGGTTATTTTTAAATTTATTTATTTATTTTCTGCTAGTCACATGGTATTGCATTGGTGTAACATAAATAAAGCGGTACATTGATCACGTGACACCCTGCAAGGGCACTGCAAAAAAAGAGAGCGACGTACATATAATTTATTTATAACCGAGATACTAAGTTATTAGCTAACATCCATTACATTAATTAAAATCCACGTTCGAATTTTTAAATATTCTATTCGTGGCTTTGGCCAAAGGGTATTTACTCCTAAGTTATTTAAATTTTATAAGGTGCATTGCATTTAAATATGCATTTAATTGACGACCGCGGGGAACAACTAGTTTTATATAAAAATAATCTGGCAACCCTAATCAGGAGTAACAGGATACCGGGCTTTAGTTCCGGAAGCCACGGGCTTCGTCTGCGGGCTAAGTCTGGGCGTTATTGTTAAACAGGATATTATTAACCCTTCGTTTTGCCATATGTTGATGACTTTCTATGAGGAATGTATTATTTACGTATCAGTATTTCTATGCTATGTAATTGACGGTACGCCAATCTGACATTATTTCGTAAAGACGATTTCTCACAGCACAGTAAGTTATATGGTATTGACAAATAAAACTAAGAAATGTGAGATTGTTGATTTTACAATAGAAGAGGTACTTACGTTTTTCCTCAACTTTTCTCCTTCTTTTTACTTTCATATTTTACTTATTTATATTTAATGTAAATATCAAAGAGTCCTTTAATAAAGACGTTTGATGTTGTATTTGAATAAAACAAGCTGTATGTGAGATATAAGGTATTTTTTTATTCGAAAGGGATACTCATTTTTTTGTATGTAATATGAAGTCATTCAAATGTTCGTCCCTGCTTATGTTCGCAATAAAATACCTTAAAATTATCTGTATTTATTTTCTCTACATTCCAATACCTCATGAGTAGTCATGAGGCAATTTGGGTTTGAGTTTCTATTTATAGTTAGGTTTTTTATTTTTTTCATTTCTTATTCAATTGAGTGCAGTATCGATAAGACATGATTGTATCTGTTATGTTTCTCTCTTCAACCTATTGCAGTCCACTGCTGGACATAGGTCCCCCATTTTACGCCAGACATCCCGGTCCTCCGCTTTTTTCATCCAGCTTCCACCAGCGACCTTTCGCAAGTCGTCGGTCCATCGGGCGGAGGGCGTCCTACGCTTGCCAAGACGCGGTCTCCACTCCAGAACTCGTCTGCTCCAACGGCCATCGGTTCTGCGACATACGTGACCAGCCCACTGCCACTTCAACTTGCTGATCCGGCGGGCTATGTCGGTAACTTTAGTTCTCTTACGGATTAAATCATTTCTGATCTTATCCCTAAGAGAGACTCCAAGCATAGCTCGCTCCATTGCGTGTTGAGTAACTTTGAACTTATGAACCAATCCCGCAGTCAGTGTCCATGTCTCAGCTGCGTATGTTAACACGGGTAGGACGCATTGCTCAAGACTTTTGTCTTTAAGCATTGCGGAATAGTTGACGTTAGGACATGACGTAGCTTACCGAATGCCGCCCAGCCCAACTGAATCTTCCTACTAGCCTCCCTCTCGAAGTTATGCCGGCCAAGTTGGATGGTTTGGCCCAGGTAGAGATACTACTGCATGACGCATATCGATTGTGGCATGACACGACTGTTGAAGGTGACTTTCGTCTTGTCCAAATTCATGCCAGCCCAACTCGTCGGGAAGATTCATTAAGGCTGTTCAGCATCTCCGCAAGCTCTTCCGATGACTCTGCCACGATGACGATATCGTCAGCAAAACGAAGATGAGAAATAAACTCTCCATTGACATTGACGCCTCGTTCAGACCAGTCCAGGGTCTTGAAGACATCCTCCAATGCGTTTGTGAACAGTTTCTGGGATATAACATCCCCCTGCCTCACATCTTGTTCGCTGGTCTTGGATCTGAAAATCTTAGATCATCATTATTTGTAAAGTTATATTACATCACTATAAATGCTAAAAAAAACGGATCAATTTATATAATGTTTATAATGACTTAACTCTACCTAGAGTGCTTGAGACAATTAAATCGTTTACCGTGTTGAATAGATCATTATCAATACTCGTAATACTAAATGCACTTATAATCACCGAATAGCCATGTGTGCAAACATTTATAACGAGTAGGTACACATAAGTTTCATTCAAGTTGAAGATAAAACAAAAATATAAAGCGATAACATCGTTATCATTCTAAAATATATAAAATCATAATACCTAATTCAAAACCATTTATATATAAATTACTATTTAGTTTATTCAAAGAAAATTATGGTGAAAGGTCGTATTCACTGTGGCCAGTGGTATTGAAAGTGTATGTGTAATATGGTACCATATCCGCAGCAGTCGTGGCCGAGCGGTTAAGGCGTCTGACTAGAAATCAGATTCCCTCTGGGAGCGTAGGTTCGAATCCTACCGACTGCGATAGGGCATATTTTTAGTTAAGATATTTTTGTATTTTTCTGAAGTCAATAATTTATAAATGAAATGTAATGTAGATTATAAATTTGTAAAGTTATATTACATCAATATGAATGCTAAATAAAAAGGGATCAATTTCTCAATTGTTATGTTTACAACAGCTGCCTTAGGATAGTTCGTTTTATTATTTATTCGAACTAGTTTTTAAAATATAAGTATTTCTGCCACTACTATATTGAATATCGTCGTCGTTGTCCTATAATTTAGAAAGACATTTAACGCTATACAGCTAATCATAGTTAGTAGTTTTCTACTTATTATTCCATTATTGTTTTGAACTTATTATTCCAACATGAGAGTTGAGCGTGAGACTGCGTTGGCACACCCTCGATTACGAGCGTGCGCCACCTCCCACCGGCGTCTGCGGTCTTGGTACATGATATCGAGTGGGAGCGGGGCATCGGCAATTATCGGATGTATTGGAGAGCATGCAACTGTCTCCCCGGTGTTTGGTGCACAAAGCACGTGTAGGAGCTGTGGGCAGCAGTGTTGCCACTTGCCACCTTAGCCCTCTTTACTATAGGTGAACTCATATTTTGACTATTTATTTTCTTCAAAATATTCTACCAAAGTTTAAAGTTTTCGACTCGCTATCAACTCCTTTCACGATTTGTGTCACAGATATAGGGTGCGTATAGCTGATAAAATCGCTTGCAATCGCTTACTTAATGCATTTTTTTATCATCTATAGGCAGACATTTGACCGCCATCTCACCTGATGGTAAGTGATGATGCGGCCTAGGATGGATTATGTCTGCCCAGAAACAGCCTATTCACCCTTGCATTGAGGACGGCCAGGTTGTAATGATCGGGGAACACATAAGGAGGCAAAGAGTTCCATTCCTTTGCGGTGCGCATAAGAAGCGAGGCACCATAGCCCGCTGTGCGGATAAATGGAATGTCAACCACGTAAGAATGGAACGCTATAGTGTGTTTTATTGGTCAGGAAACCGTTTTTCGTCTCTCTAGGTTTAATTCTGATTTTTTTGTACTGATAGTCTTTTCTTGGTTATTGAAGCTTTATCTAGCCCAATTTAGCCCTTTTCATCTTCTCTAACTATAATAATAATAATAATAATAATTTCTTTATTGCACAAAGGAAGATTAGACATACAATTTTCACATAAACAAATTACAATAATTGAGTTGTGCATCAGAAGAAGCAGCTTATTTGCATGAACAGAGGTTCCAAACAAGGCAGAGCCTGTATCTTGGTGAACCAGTATAATAAATTACTTAACAAAGTCTAATTCTTGTAAGACAAAAAACTGCCCCATTACTAAAGCGAAGGTGGCAACACTGGTGGGCAGCGACAGTCACGCACGGGCTGCTCGCGCACAATGCAGGCGCGCCCTCGCGGAAGCCGCCGTATTACATGCACCGCTACTCCCGCCCGCCTCTGCTCCCCTGGAACACGGAAAAGGGAAATATTTTATTACGTCGAATTTTGTACGGGATGCGATCGTATTAGTGTAGCTACTTAGATGAATAAAACTAACTAGATGCACAATCACGAAGAAATATCAACCAAAAAATCTCCGAGCCGCTTGACACATATGTTGACACATGTTATATTTAGGACATACAATTATTCAATAAAATGGAACAAAATTAAAAGCACAAGCTACTATGTTACTATGACATGTAGCGAGCGACGTGAATGAAAAAATGTGCTCAACTGACGGATATGCATAATTGCCGCGGACTCTGAGTGAAATTGTGCATCAAGTTGTTTATTGTTTATCTAAGTGTAGCTTAGGTTTAAAAGTTGACTGCATTTATTTTTCATGACTATGTCATGACATGACAGATTATAGACAAAATATGCTTATAGTGAAGCTAGCTTACCCAGGAATTTATAATTTATTATATAAATAAATTTGATACTTATTACATTTTCTAAAACATTCGCATGCATCTATAGTGAAATTATAAATTAACGATCGGTCAAATAAAGTAGCAATTACATGATATCCCGCTACATGTTTATAATTTAACAAAAGACGATCGAGGTTCTGGCAAACTGCGATAATCGCTGTGATCAAAAATGCCTTCAGAAGTAACATCATCTTGACACAAAACTAATTTAATTATTTGTTTTAAGAAAAAGTAGCGACTAGGTCGAAGTAGGAATTTCGTTTACTCGAAAACCAAACATCACAATGCAGTATATCTTAAACTTCACAAAGAGCATTCTAGTCATGAATTACTAAGCCATAAAATTGACCAACCAATTTGTACTTGTTTTGTACTCTTGTATAGATGGAAGCTCGGTAGCGGCAAGCGCTAATTGACACTATCTGTCAAAGTTTTGTGTGGAGCTTTAATTAACAGATTCGTAAGCGAACGATCAAAAGAGTACAATGAGACGTGTTCATAATACTGGACAAAGTGGATTGAATATATGACTAATATTGGTGTGACTACATCAATCGGGTCTCATGTCTGGGAAACCTATGTGTGTGTAGGGAATTACATCTGAATTGGTTTTAATGAATTATGTTCACAAGAGAATTTGTTCAAATGGAAATATAGACTATTATCCAACAAAAGTATCGTCTGATGTTCTATTAACTTCTAGATATATATTGTTCTATTACTAAAACAGAAATCATTATTCTAACGTCCTTACTTATGTCACAATCGAGCCGCAAAGAAACCACTTAAAGAACTTTTCCCTTAAGGAGATAATTTGTGTAACTTTACACTAAATTCATAAAATTTGAATATAAACGACTGTATATAACTAGTATGAGTCGCACTTGGCCAAAATTTTAAATTGGTATTAATAGGCTTTGTACATATTTAGCCTTTATGTGTAAAGTCAAATAAGGATCACCGTAAGTTTTTACACGAATAACTCATGGCGATGTAGGAATATCTACCGTGATGAATGTTTAAAAGATTGATATGTTTAAAAGAGTCATAGTCAGCATAAAAAATACTGTCACTTTCACGGGTGTAATAAGATCGAGTGCCGGTCACCGTGACGTAGCGGTCACGTATAATTGGTCCTATTATATTTGATGACCACTGCTATTACGGTTGACCATTTGTTTGTGATCTGTGCAGCCACTGCAAAAGTGTACGTCGGTGTTTATTTTTGCGTGTCCAGTAATATTGGTGGGCGTTATAGCCAGGGAAATAACCAAGTTTCACCTGCACTAATGAGGCGTAATGGAGATGCGGTTTCATGCTACCGTGCCGTCGCCCGCGGCCATCTTGGCTAACATTACCACAACATAATAATTTGCTAATGGTCGCGAATGATTGATTTTTATGTGCCCGACCGGCTTCGAGTGTCGAGTAAACATAATATTTGGTAAAGTTGAGGGAAAACATGACTCTTAGTGATTCTAACTGACAGTAACAGAAAATAGAAATTGATTTTAAAGTCGAAGATTAAATTGCTGGTTTGCCGTTCGAGTTTGAAGACGGTCTCTGGGTAATTGCATGTATACTCGTAGTTATGTGCTATTGCGAATCTCAAAACCGTATTGTAAGCGATGTAATGAGATGAGTAAATTTGTACTTTTACAATGAAAACGTTTAAATATTACTTATATTATTATATACCATTATTTTATTAGTTTCTCAACCCTTGATTTTTAGCTCTATTTCATCGTCCGTGGTAATGTGCTTTGATACTTTAATTATAAGTTTTAAAAGCTGTTCCTAAACAATATAAAAAATCCTTCAGCTTTTGCGAACAAATTACCTATTCCTTGTACCCTTACCATCCTTTTCCTTACCTCCAATTTTGTCTGTAGAACTCCATCGGCGTCCGATTGCCGCAGCATTGAACAGTTGAGTTCTGAAGAGTTGCAGAGTACAAGCATCACGTTAGCGGTAGTGACAAAACACGGGTAAGGTAATTTGTTATTTTATGGATAGGAAAGTATAAATAAAGTAAAGATTTCTGAGACTCATCAGCCCCGTAACATATTCCGCCAAAGATCTATCGAATCTTTGGAGATCTCTGAATAGGATGATGGTTTCATTTTATTAAAAGTATACGTATATTTTACAATTTGACTCATCCCCTAAAAAAAAAGTTTTTTTATGAGACTTTCACCAATTTTAAAATGTTAATTGACACGGGACTGTAGACAGTAACTAAAAAACCTATGAAGTACTTAAGAATATATCAATCCTACCAACTTACAAAAAGAACTGAAATCCCACCAAAAGTAGTTTATGATGAATTTGCCACGACGACCAATTAAGGTTTGCGCTGCAAAAAAGATATTAGATCTCATATAGAGCCAAGCGTCTGAATCTAAACGATCCAACTCTACGGACCCTTACTTCAACAAGTTCTACATAATATTATTAAATACATAAAATGTATGGCTTCACCGTTCGCTACCATGAATATCATACTTGTTGAATGGTTGCGAATATGATTAATTTTTGAGTCGTTCTTGACACTTGAGTTGAGTGTGTTTTGTTTACGAGAGAAGTCATGTGCGCTTTATACGGCATATTTTAAAAATGTAATTCAACGTCTTGTAGAACGGTAACGATGTTTTGTCGCTTTTTTGTCTTAAGACTTATCTTAAAAGGAATTGTTTAAATTTTAATTATTTGTGCAACATTAAGTTTTAAAAGATTTCATCAAAGATTTATCAAATTAGGGTTTATATGTCCAGATTGTAGAGCGCGTTTTCATGCCTCATTGAAACTGCGTGGTGTAGATTCAAGGTATGAAAAAATCTTTCTATAAACTTGATCCTTCAGTCGTATAGAAATAGCCAAGAGAGTAGAACCCACGCGAACGACTTTCCTTTTTCTTTTCAGACAGATTACTGCTATATTAATTTTGATTTGCATGCCAAACTAACTGATATGATTGACGACGAAAGTTTATGTAAAACGATGCTCTCTTTTTCGGTTATCAATCTCCTTACGTAAGCCGAGCACATCGCGAGCGTGTGACATTGTTGGTCTCGGCGCTCTCGCCGCTTGGTACGGTCCTGTTTCCACTACATGTACTGATTCCAGTTCGATCGATAAAACAAATAATGTTCGTGTGATTGATGAGTTTCGATGGAGCTCGAAAATGCGAGCGCGATTGTTGCTACACCGATTGTGCTGTGACCCGTATCGGAAACCTACATATTGAATTGGGCGTAAGGCTGTTTTGCGGGTGAAGAATTGGGTTAATAGCTGTAAGCTTCAGTAAATATCGTCTCTATTAGCTTTTATCTTCATAAAGGGCCCAGGATGATCCGTACGGTGTTGCTTTCATCATCAGCTCATTTAACGTCCCAAACGAGGGGCACGAGCCTACCCGAAAAGGGTGTGTGGGCCGTAGTCATCCACGCGGGCCCAGTGCGAGCCTTTAAATTTCTTCGTAGTCGTGCGTAGGCTTCTCACGATGTTTTCCTCCGCCGTAAGAGCGTCGGATTGAAGAGCACTGCTATAAGACGTAATTGACGTATGGGGACGTAAGTTGTAACCCACCATTCGGATCATGGCAGATTGGTGGATGCTAACGATAACCATACTAAGACCTGAATGATCCAACGACCACTTTGACTCCTAGACTTAGAACTATTTTAGAAACGTAAGGTGTCAAAACTATCTTAAAAAAGTAAGCCAATATAAAGTCGAGACCGATGGCTTTACGTGCGTTCTGAAACACTGAATCGTCTTTATTTCGATCAATTAGGTAATTCACAGCCAACAATTACCTTAATAAACTGAGAAAAAATCATAGTGCCTTTTTTTTTACGATGTAACCGTGAGATAAGAACCCAAGATACCCGAAAACAGAGCAATCTGAACTCAATGCTTAAAAATCTACATTGTTTTCCCACATTTTCCTTTTTATAATAGTTTGGACTAAGGGTTGGAGAAGTTGGATTGAATCCCGAATATGTACTGGGCTTTCATATTATTAACTGAATCAAAAATAAATAAATGAAGTCTCTTCGACACTGGGAACTAGCTATTAACCAGTTGTCACTGGTTAACGAAGTCTTCGACTAATTGAATAAGCCTTTCCTGGTCGTTCAGAGTCGTTATTAATTAAAGAGAGAGTAAAAGTCAATTGGATAACGATTAGAGGATGGCGGGAAATCTTAATTAAAAGTGCAGAATTTGCTAATTTGCTGGGATACCAACCCAGCAAATTGCTACTACGAGTTATATCCAATATTATGGTTGAATTATGTCTAGTTTTTCTCATCAGAATTACAAATTCGCCGAGAAACATGGTTGATTTCAATATCTTGTAAAATCCAAATAAAAATATTCAAATAGCTTATGACTATTGACAACAAATAACTTGAGATAGCAGACATAGATAGACAGAACGTCGGTGGCTCAATGGTGAGGACTGTTGCTCTCCTACCGGGAGAGCTGAGGTTCAAATCCCGCCACTTACCAATGAGTATTCGAATTTTCGAAATGATATGTATCTTATCCGACGCTCTTACGGTGAAGGAAAACATCGTGAGGATACCTGCGCAGTGCGCACCCCTGCGAAGAGATTCAAAGCGTGAAGTCGTCCAATCCGCACTTGGCCCGCGTGGACGAATAAGGCCTAAGCTCCCTATACGGGTAGGCTCGTGCCGCTCAGTGGGGACGTTGAATGAGCTGATGATGATGAACTAAAGATAGTAAGTAACCCAAGAGCAGTTTTTTTTGTATTATTATATCATTGGAGACGAGTTAAAGCTTCTCGGCCACTCATCCGATAAGCTACCATAGCCGTAGTTTCTTGATCAGTACTTGCTAGCCAATACGCCATCCAGCTCTTACACATTAACACAAATACAAATATCCACTGACATTCATACATCCAGCCCCAAACTAAGCATTAGCCTCTTCTACTTCTTTTTATCGAGTCGATTTGGATTCGCAAGTTATTCGATTCGCCCTTTCATTTGCCATCCAGAGGTTCCGGAAACCGCACGAAGATGGCCAGTTCGGGCAACGCAGTAGGTGTTCCATTGTCTGAGGGGCACCACAGCACAGACTGAATAACCTTTAATATGGATACTAAACAAAAGATAGACATACTTTATTTTTGCAATTTCATACATATTATACATAGAAAACACTCAGTACAAACACACACAGGTGATATTGCGTATTAACTAATTTATTCACCATTGCGCTACTTACTACAGTCGATGTTGATAAAATATCTTATGCAGATTTATGACATAGGAGTAATTTGTGAGGACGTAATAGCTTATTCAGTATCGTGATCGTGACGATGCCGGCACGTGGACGGAACAAAACGCAAGATCAACCGGCGAAAGACGTTTAGAAGCGATCTGTCCGTTTGCAATCAACTGTATAGCCTCGTGATAATGCTTTGAACTAGCTTTTCATTGCGGGCGTTGCTTTTTCTAATGTACAAGTTGGATACTAAACATGTAGAATTAGAGATCACGAAGAGCGTCGGTGGCTCATTGGTGTGGACTGTTGCCTTCCGGTCTGGAGGTGTGGGTTCAAATCCCGCCATGTGACATTTTCTCTTCGAATTTTAGAAATTATGTACGTTTATCGGACTCGCTCTTACGGTGAAGAAAAACATTGTGAGGAAACTGGCTGTGAAGTCGGCCAATCCTCACTGAGTCTATACACTCTTTACGGGTAGGTTCGTGACGCTAACCTTTGACAATATCTCGGTATTTCGAAGTGAGTATTATGTTTTGGTAGGAAATTAACGGCATTACAGTACTCTGGTTTGTATTTAATTTTCGGAAAGCCTACCGTTCCGATGTCGTTGAAGTAGTAGTTTTGTGTCAAAAATATTTTCATCTTCCAAAAAATTAGTAGTAATTTCACCGATAATATTTATATAAAATTTCCTGATGATCGGTAAAGTACTTTTCGCGTGATAGCGGCACAAACAAACATACAGTCACATGTATAATATACCTATTGATAGAGTGAATGATAACGATATTTTATGACCCTCTGTTATGAATATAGTAATTACTTATTGCAAGAGAGAGGGAGAGAGCGAACCGATATTTTTACGACTTTATATTCCTGCTTCCTATACTTAAATTCGCAGTTAAAAGTTTATAATGTGATTCGTTGACTAGGATCAGGATATAAATGTCTGTTTCTCTATCATATAAATGACACGACTGTCCTTCAAATCTAAACTCATTTGATAAACATTCAACTTAATGCACATACGTATGCTCTATATAATAAACAGAGTTTTGTGGGCGAGCCATGTTTTAACGCTCACCGGCCAGTGGTGATACCATGAGTTCGGAATAGCCGGCGTGAATACTGTATTTCATCGAGTAAGTAAAGAAACCGGGGCTCAAATCCCCCCTTTGTTATTCCTTAAAGCCGTGTGGCTTCAGTTCATCCGATTGTTCGTTTGCCTAAAGCAGACGGCCCATTATAATATAGGAATACATATTCTTTAGACTTATAATATCGGATACTGCATTGTACTCGGTCCACTGCAGAATGCGCAGCGTAGGGCTGTTAAATATTTATGGGCCCGAAGGTACGTTTTGCGAACAACCTGACCACTTGACGCGGCTTGCGTGGCGTCACGACTTCATTGACTTGCGCCGAAGTTATGAGCAATTGATGAATGGTTGACACCGACTCCATTTGTGCCATAGATATCGAACGTGTTTTTAGGATTCCGTAAGTAAATGGCAAAAAACGGAAGCCTTATAGATTTGTCATGTCTGTCTGTCCGGCCGTATGTCACACCCTTTTTTTCCGAAACTATAAGCACTAAACTGTTGAAACTCTGTAAGTAGGTATTTGTATTTTGTGAACGCTATTAAGATAATAATAAATAAAAAAAATTGTGTTCCCCATTCATTGAACTGAACCTAGAGACCTATACATTGAACCCACACGTGTGGGGAATCAATGTGGCCTTTAAACATTATATTCTAGTTCTTATATTTTTTTATAAATTGAATAGTTTACGAGCGAGAGACACTTCGAAAGTTTTAAATAAAAAGGGGTGGGGACACATTTTACCACTTTGGAACTAACTTCTAAAATATCACGTACAGTCATCACTTACTTGGGATCCTGCATGGTATGACCTAGGTATTTAAATGGTCAAATATCCACTGGGGATAACTGTCCCCACAAACAATAGATATTATTTTATCTTGCAGTGATCAGTCTCAAGTTTCTAGTCTTTATATAAAGCCATCATCAGCCTATACCAGCCCACAACAGGACATAGGCGGTCCTGCTAAGCATATATAGCTGTCGATAGATTGGGCCACTACGTGGGCTAAATGCGGATTGCTGGGTGTTAACAAGTACCATCATGAGATTGTAGTCGGAACTGACTTGCTTAAAACGTGCCGTACGAAGAACGGATGTTTTTAAATATTCTTTAGTAAATATTTGCATAAATTATTATTAAATATAAGAGCGTCGGTGGCTCAGTGGTGTGGACTGTCGCCTTCCTACCGGGAGGGCTGAGGTTCAAATCCCGACACGTACCAATGTATTTTCGAATTTTCGAAAATATATGTACGTTATGCGACGCTCTTACGGTGAAGGGAAACATCGTGAGGAAACCTTCATGCACACCTGCGAAGAGATTCGAAGGTGGTGTGAAGTCGTCCAATCCGCACTGGGCCCGCGTGGACGACTAAGGCCTAATCACCCTATACGGGTAGGCTCGTGCCCCTCGGTGGGGACGTTTAATGAGCTGATGATGATGATGATGAAATATTTGCAAGATATACGTACTTAATATTCACCTGTTTACTCATTAGTTTCCCTAACTATACGATTCTGCGTCATTCAAGTGGTATGGTTTTATATTATTTAAAATATTTCGCTCGGAATTATAAATATTTAGCTACGTCATGTAACATGAGCTGGTTTTATGTAGTTTTCTTTTCAGAATATTCAAGTTTAATAGAAAAACAGCACCGGTACACGTTGACGAATGCAGCGGTGCCAGTGTTGCCGGTGGCTTTCTACAATTATCCTAATTAAACGGGATTTAGAGTTTCCTTCGGTTTGTTGTGTATGAGCCGAGGGGTTTTTGTGTGACTTTGATTGGTCGATCTAGGTAAAAGTATGCAATGACGTCTCTTAATTTCTCTTTTGCTTGCCACTCGAGTGATCGCGAAAAACAATAGAAAATCTATCACTTGCGGGACTTAAGTCCCGGCTAAATAGTAGAGCTGATAGACAACTTCATTTGTACAATACGTCAAAAGTGACAGTACCAGCGGTATTGGTTGTGTCAGAAGTATAAATATACCTAGGCTATTGTTTGTTTTTCACCACAAGCTTCGTCGGTGGCTAATTAGTGTGAACTGTTGCCTTCCGATTTGGAGGTTGCAGGATCAAATGCCGGCACGTACCAAATTCGAAATTATATGTTCGTTTATCCGACGTTCTTACGGTGAAGAAAACTATCGTGTAGAAACCTGCACAGCACGCCTGCGTAGAAATCCAAAGCTTGTGCGTGAATTCGGCCAATCCGCACTGGGCCCGCGTGGTCTACCAAAGCCTTTACAAACGCGTACGGGTAGGCTCGAGTCCCTCGTTGGGGACGTATAATGAGCTGTCCTTTTTTTAAATGACACATTTGAGTATTTAAGCAGACAGCTTTCCTTATTGTAAGTGGGAATAGTTGCCTATGTTACACGTATGTGCAGGTAACTAAGTTAAGGAGTAAAGATGTTAAGTCACATCATCTTAATATTTCACTGAATTAACAGACATACTCTTCAATTCAGCAGCAGCAGTAATATGTGGTAAACGTTAACTGGAGAGAGCTTGGGGTCTCTCTTAGGGGTAAAATCAGTAGGTAAAGCCTCCGTCAATACCATTCACTTTGCGACACATAACGCAGTGCATTGTTTCACGCTGGATCTTTGTGGTCTCATCGTGTCGATGCCTAGCTTCCATCATGGTCCCCTTTTCATAAAAAAATCTAATACCTACTTGCACACCTCAAATAAGAAATCATCAAATGTTTTCACAAAATAGCACGAATAGCACCTGAATACAATAAGCATACCAGTATGCTCAAAGGTCAGGTGTGCGGGAACTCAATCGAGCAGTGGTCTCATCTAACAAGCAAACGGGAACTGCGCATGAAGTCCGCGACCTTTCGCTCATTATCGGGCACGCTAGTTGCCATAAGTCACAGCGTTGTACGCAGCTTATCATGTGAGGGCCCATTAATTCATTGATTCCATTGCAATTGACGTTCATGCATGTTACACGGGGAATACACTTGCAAAGCTGATGTTACAGTAAAAGATAGAAAAGCCTAATGTTTAAACAAGTATTAAACAAATTATATGTCCTCCTTTCTTTGTGTTTCCATTAAAAATCTTTTTTTAGGGTTCCGTTACCTTATGGCAAAAAACGGAACCCTTATAGATTCGTTAAGTCACTCTGTCTGTCCATCCGTATTTGATACCCTTTTTTACTCCAAAACTATAAGCACTACACTATTCAAACTTTGTACGTATATTATGTGAACCAGAAAAAATACAGACCAATTCACACTGACATGTTTATGCCCACAAATGTTTGTACTACAAAGGGATCAAAAACCGAACCTTGGAGTAGCTGTTTTTTTAACAATTACTACATAGATCGTCATCATGATTCGTACTTTTTATAAGCATACCAAAAAACATACCGTACCGAAAAAAATACATATTGTAAATGCAATTCAAACCTCAAAACTCAAAGATGAATTTGCGGTTTCACTGGACGTCAACCCTGGAATCAGTGTCACAGCAACGATAAAAGTGTTCAATAAATTAACGTTACGGCTACACAAACAAGGGTCATAGTGTCACCTGATTTGATGGTTTATGCGAAAGTCGCCGCGTTTGAGGCCCTATCGCACAGTCAATTTATCCCGTTTTATGGGAGGATTTATTTATATGGTGTCACTTAAAGCTGTATTGACGATGTCTGGTAATTGCTGTTTTTGTGAGCTTTATTTCGAGGGATACTTGCGGGATGATGATATTCACATTTTATTCTCTGATAAGAAAATAATCAAGGTTCCTGAACCTAATCGCACAATTTTTGTTATAATAATTTGCGCAATTTTTGGTCAGCATTGGCCCATAATAGGTTGAGAGAAAGAGAGAGGGAACTAGATAGAAACAATATTTTAAAATAACATATAAAATACTGGAACGTCGGTGGCTCAATGGTGTGGACTGTCGCACTCCTACCGGGAGAGTTGAGGTTCAAATTCCGCCACGTACCGATATGTTTTCGATTTTTTGAAAAATATATGTACGTTATTCGACGCTCTTACGGCGAAGGAAACATCGTGAGGTAATCTGCGCACGCCTGCGAAGAGATTCAAAGGTTGTGTGTGAAGTCGTCCAACCCGCACTGGGCCCTCGTGGACGACTAAGGCCTATACACCCACGTACGGGTAGGCTCGTGCCCCTCAGTGGGGACGTTTAATGAGCTGATGATGATGATAAAATACTGGTGTTTTAATTGGCCATTCTAATATCTATTTAGCCATTATTCAATTATTTGACACAATAAATGTAATGTATGTAGTTATCTTAAACAGATTTCCGAGAGCATTAATAGCGAATGACATGGTTAAACCTTTACTAATTAGAGGGCTAATTACCGCGTAAACTCAGTATGCCTATATATGATGAGCACAATTAGATTAGTATCTCTCTGCGAGTCCCGTTTGGCCTACCATTTGATTGTCTAAGCGATTGGTATAATGATAAACTTGCATTTACCTAAGGGAAACCATGTATCAGTGCATCTGCGTGAGAACTTGAATCTTAGTAATTTCTTTCACCATTGGATATTTCAAAATCGCGTAAACAAGAATAAATTTCAGAAAAAAACACATAGGTATTTTTAATATGTTTCTAATTTGATTTTGAATCACAAACTGTAAAATTAAGTTCAAAGCCCTACGAATATGTATCTATAGCTAAGGACTGTAGTAGACTAAAAAGGAAAGGAAGGAAATGATGTGCAAATCGCTAAAACTTAAAAATGTCATACTTTTTTGTTTTTATTTCAAATTGATGTGGCTTTTTTAACATACCTACAAATAATATATATCCATTAATAAGGACGCAGCAATCTGTAGTAGGGGGGACTGCTTAAAATATATTTAATCTGAATTCTAATCAAATATAATGAAAGATAAGAAGTCAGTAAGGAGTTTGATATTATGATAAGATACGATAGTGTTATTTCTGATGGGATCACCCGAGGCACATGTTGAAAAGCGTCCGCAATATTAGAATGTTTACTTTTGAAAGTTACATACTCGATGATGGATGTAAAAAGTATGGATTCGTTATATGCTCACAAAACAATCGAAAAAAGTGTTCCGAATGCAGTGACAGCACACATACACATATTTCGAATTTCGAACACATTTACCTAAACGAAAGAGTACAAACTGTACTCTCTTCGGCGGTTTAATTTTGAGGGACCGATGGCGTATACCTTTGTATATATACAGAATGTCATTGTATGATACACGGTTGTTGAATGTTGTAATCTCAGAGTAAATATTATCTAGTTACATTTATTCCGAGGTTGGCTAATTTGAAGCATTACAAAACGTATATGTATGTGTTTCTGTTTTAAAATTTTGGGACAATTTCTTTTTCCCATTGCATGCCGCTGCATGGACTACATAATAGGGCGAAAAAAATTTGTACGTAATGAATGAATAAAATCGTAATAAATAAAAAAAATATATACGTAAAAGTTTGAAAACGAATATACATGTATTTATTAACCAATAATTAGTTAGTTTTACAGCCGTAGTTATGTCATCACCATCAGCTCATTATACGTCCCCACCGAGGGGCACAAGCCTACCCGTATAGGGTGTATAGACCTAGTCCAAATTCGCCTATCGTAAATTCTTGTCTGACCTTAAGAGGCGTCATTGGTGGTCAAAGGGTTAAAGGAGAAAATTGTAAAAGTTACTTAGTGTGATTACAGTGAGTTATGTTCCGAATCTTTTCGAAAACCAAGGTAACCTTTCTGCATCTTGGTATATGAGTTGTTGGCCATATTTCCATCTGTACCTATTCGATAAAACTGTAGTAATAGCTGTGTTTGTAAATGTTTATATTAGGCAGGTTCAATAAAAAAACCTTCGGCCTTTTTTTTGGTTGCAACACCTGATTCCGATATACTTTTTTAATTCAAGTTTGCCGCGGCTCAAGTAATACAAATGACATTTCAGTCCTACCTCATCAGATGTAATTATTGATATGTACTTTTATTAGATGGAATCGAACATACCCCTGAGATGCCCAGTCTATTTGTCTATTTAATTAGTACGTGTAGACCGTGGGACTGGCAGTAGTATGCAAAGAATTATAAGGTATTAGAGTTTAGCACATGGGAATCTATACTAATATTATAAAGCTGAAGAGTTTGTTTGTTTGAACGCGTTAATCTCAGGAACTACTGGTCCGATTTGAAAAAATTCTTTCAGTGTTAGATAGCTCATTTATCGAGGAAGGCTATAGGCTAAATATCATCACGCTACAAGCAATAGAACGTCCGCGACAGCATATATCTATATTTTAAGGTTAGCTCCCTATAATATATTTTTTGCTAATTGTTTTTTCTGAAATAGTGCATCATTTTGCTAAGCTATTTTCATAAATATGCTATCAATCCTTATCCAAATAAGTACTTTATTTATCACAAGTATTTCATTTTAAACAAAATTGCCTTTTACATCATTCAATTTAAATGAATATCTTAGGCCAAAGTAACTATTCCACGCGGACGAAGTCGCACGCAAAAGCTAGTATTAAATAGCTGTTTTAATGGAATACTTTGAAACCGAGCGACGACCGGCACGAACAGGCTTCCTGATAATACTCTGCTGATAGCGATATAATCCTGTTTCGGTTAAGGCGCTGTGATAATCATTTGCATATTTTTTGTTAATTTATTACCATTTCAAATAAATATTAATACTGGTTAATTTGTATCCCGTACAAATACATTCAGGCTTGAGGTCATCTCAATATATAAATAATAATAAATAATATAAATAATAAATATTTATTTAAAGCAACAGATTTTAACAATTTAGGTGTTGACTTCCTCTATTAAGTACCGTAGTACCTGTATCAGAAGAAGCCCCTCCTCCATAACTTAATACAATTTTATTTAACTTATAGTTGTACTTTATATAACATCATCATCATCATGCTAATACGTACACTAAATAATTTAAAATTAAATATAGTCTAACATTTTGTGTGGTGTGTGTGTGTGTGTGTGTGTGTGTGTGTGTGTGTGTGTGTGTGTGTGTGTTGTGTGTGTGTGTGTTGAGTGATAGGTATGTATTTGCATGTAAGGTCACATACATAATATATTAGATATACTAACCAGACAATGATTTTATGAAAGTTCTGTCTCGTCATAGTCAGACACTTCAGCCATTTAATAACTACCATTTTACATTCCCTAACTGTCAGTGAGTAAATTTTTAGTGTTTTATTTAATTTATTATATATTTGTGACGACAGATATGAAGATTGGTATTGAGCAAAACTTGTGTGAACACCAATAATCGGGGCAACCATATCTTTTCTTCTTTTTGTTTCCTTATCAGGGACATATCCTAAATTCTTATGCTTTTTTAAAACAGTATGAAGAATGAATAGTTTTCTCACCGTGAGCAAGTTCGCATTATGGTATAGACACTGAGTAGAGAATCTTCTTCTTTTAAAATACATCACTTTGAGCAATGCTCTTTGAGCGCGCTCTACTTGGAGAATTTTTGTTTTAAGCGCACCTCCCCATACGCTTATACAGTAAATTGTTATTGACTGAGCTAAAGCAACATATATTTCATTTAACAGTTTTTTATCTGTAACATGCCTTAGTTCTTTGAAAACCCATATCAATTTACGTAATCTACTAGAGACTAAATCAATATGAGAATGCCAATTTAATCTCTGATCTAACATGACACCTAGATACTTAACTTTTTCTACTTTGTTTATGGTAGGGCAACAACAATTTTGCTTTGATCCATGATTACAATTATGTATTCTAATATTGAATGATGTATCTGGTTGGTTTCTGTCATAAATTGAGAAACAAATGAAATTGGTTTTTCTTGCATTCAACGTTAGTAGGTTGGCATTCAGCCATTTCGAGATTGTCTCCAGTCCACGTTCAGCTTGACTTTTTACACCCTCCAAGAATCACCAACAAAAACCACAGCAGTGTCATCTGCATATGAAAATATTTTAGTTTGTGGGATCTTCATATTACACAAGTCATTTATGTAGCATAAAATAACGTGGGTCCCAACACGCTTCCTGCGGAACACGTAATTTATGTTGTCTTTCTCACTCTTTATTTGGCCCAGTCTTTTCTGAGTTCTGCCATTTAGGTAACTTTCTAAAAGTTTAAGAGGTGTGCCCGCACTCCCAAATGTTCCAGCTTTTGTAGAAGAATGTGATGGGATACCGTATCAAAGGCCTTTTTTAGATCAAGGAGACTGCTAAGCACTTATTTTTATTATCCAGGCAATCAGTTACCACCGATGTCAATGCTTCTACAGCATCTTCAGTTGACCTACTAGTGCGAAACCCAATTGCGATTTTGACAAGATATCAAATTTGTTTAAAAAATTTAGAGTCTTTTGTTTATAAGTTTTTCTAATATTTTGGATATCGATGCAGAACTGATATTGGTTCTGTAGTTGGTTACATCTCCTCGTCTCCAGATTTGTAATTGGCGTTACAAGTGATTCCTGTGAGTAAGCGGAAATATTCACTTCTGAACATAAGTTTGCAAGATGGGTAATCTTGCAAACTTATGTTTCAGAAGTGGAATAAATCATCTCAATTGAGACTAAATGAAACAAAATCAAATAAGTTCTTACTTGTATTTCCTCATTGCTGTATGCATTAAATAAAGCTCTTGTCCGGCAGTGTACGTTTTGCGTGCTGAATTTACTAGTTTTCATTTATTTTTGTGAAATCTTGTAGTAGGCAGATTATTTATCCATAGAATTCTCTTGCGGCACCCGCAAAGAGAAAAGGAGTGGTGACGTATGTAATCTGGTCTTATTCTTCTGTACTACAATTACGGGTATAGTAAAGATTCACAACAGATGACACAAATGGTGGTATTCTTCGCTATATAAAGACTATTTAAATAGGAATAGAATTATGAAATATTGAAATTGACATGAGCGTAAAGAAATATAATAATTTCCGCTGACGCACCACTGCAAATCCAAAAGGGATAAAAAAAATACATCAGTGCAGAGGTCATCTTTCGTCAATCGTACTATACAGAGATACGCTCTTTAAAATATAATAGTGTATTCAGGTCATACTGCTACGGAAGATACTAGGGCTGATATTGTAAATAATAGCATGTTTCTATTTAGATTAACATAGGTAAATCACAATTAAATAAGGACTCTACAAAGTATTTGCGTTAGTTGCCGTCTCCCGCTTAACGAGTAATACTAATAAAGTGAAGTATTCATCTGTTTCGCGGGATAGAAGTCTTGGAGTATAGATAATAAATTGACAGATTACCGAGTCACAGTAATGCACTGAATTATTTGCTATGAGCCTTAGATTGAATCGTTGTATTTACTAAATAAAAGTGGGGAAACTGTAGTCTATTATTGTTTACAAGCTGTTCCCCGTGGTATCACCCGCGATACCCTAAGCTGTTCTCCCGCAGTAAAACAACCTAAAAAGCACGTAGCACACGAGATACGTGGCCGCCGCGCGGTTCAACTATGCGTTGTTTTTCTAAAATAACAAGTATTTTCTGAAATAAAAGTAGCCTTTGTTTTTCCTTATTACATCAGCTACCTACCAAAAATAGTCCGTCCAAATTGCCCGGCTGTTTCAGAGATTACCGGAACAAACAGACAGACAGACAAATAAAAAAAAGTATTTATAATAATAATAATAAGACGACCCCATCGCCCGCTGGTGGTATTAGCTTTATGCTAGTATCATCGGTGCAATCAGTCACGTCCGGCA
Organism: Leucinodes orbonalis; assembly: GCA_019425675.1. Taxonomy (NCBI): domain Eukaryota; kingdom Metazoa; phylum Arthropoda; class Insecta; order Lepidoptera; family Crambidae; genus Leucinodes; species Leucinodes orbonalis. The sequence continues at coordinate 36,143 of PQWD01000730.1, forward strand.
GCTTGTGGCGAGCTGATGGTGTGTGGCGCGCACCTCGGTCCCGTGCTCCGGGGAACTCTGGTCTTCGCCTTCGTCTTACCGTTGGTGGGCGAAGTGGACCCATGAGGACCAGATCTCCACCTCCCGCTTGCCTTCATTGGCGTCGGAGTGAGTCGCTAGAGCTATATGCTCGGGGTGGAAGTGTCTAATGGCGTAATAGCGAGGAAACCCGCTCCGAGTGACTTGCGTAGTTACTCGCGATGGTGAAATCGGTGCCGCACCTCTCGACGCCCCTAGCCGCGAGCGCCCATGTTGCCCTCTGTCGCCCCACTGCAGGCGACCATTAGGGGGCCCATCTAGCCGCGGCGAGTCACCGCCTGTCTCTATTTTACTGTGAGACTAGTTTAATGACAGGCGTCCATAGTCCCCCATAGCCCAGATATTCAGTCCACCAAAACCCAATTCCATAGCCAGTATCGTAGTTTATATATTTACAATAGTCTTTACACCTGGTGGGGGTCATCATGGGTTGTATCATATTGTGCATTCTGTGATGGCATCCGCCACGTGTAACACTTACAAAGATTAAACATTCGAAAAAGGCCTCTGTGCTGTTGGCTTCGGCCCCACACATGCCTTCCAAAGGACCGGGCCACTATTTGGCCCGTGAATCTTAAGGATTTCGAAAACATAATAATAAAATCATTTATTCAGTGCCAAATACATACAAAGTTCTTAGTCAAAATTACAGTAAGGACACTGAAAGGTGCCCACTCAGCTTTATGTCGTAGTTTATGTACGAGTATATTTATTTGCATGAAGATAGGATTGTATTTAAATATTACCTTTCTTTTAATACCGTCTTGTGGTACTAAGAAATTACCGCAGTTTAAAAGAACCTGTAAAACGTTTTGGTGTATATTTTGGGTACATTAAATCATTACCCGTGCTAGAGTTGAATGAGCTATAGTCGCAGATAATTATTGGACAGTATCAAATTGAAATTTCACATTACTCGAAAGAGTCTGAGGTCAATAGCGGTCAATTCAATTGGCGACTGTCACTTGTAACAATAGCTTTCTCCTTAATAGGATCATTCAATTTCTACTCATTAAGTACTTTAACGATATCTTCCTTGAGATCACAGTAGCTAGAAACTAACTAAAGAAGTCGGTTTAGAACAGATGTGGATATGAACACATCTATATATTTTGATCTTATTCATAACAAATACCTAGCTAGATATCGATGTTATTACCTTACCTTAGATTCAGCTTACCGTCATCTCTAAAAACAGTATTACAATAATTACGTGAGGCATTTTACGCTAGATGTTCCGGTACTCTGCTTTCGTCATCCTCTCACTAATTACATTTTAGACTTCAACTGTTAGCTAATAAGTCTTAAGAGACGGCGGTGGCTTAATTTATTCCGATGATCCTACAACTATATCAAATATCGCAATGGTCACAGAATAGTTAACTATATAATGTTCTTTTGAGTCCGTTGTTAAGCTGAAATTTACTTCTCTCCTAAACATAAGTCTCCTAAACATAAGTCTCCTAAACATAAGTCTCTTAAACATAAGTCTCCTAACATATAATAATAATAACAATAATAGTGTTTATTGTTGTCCACACAAATATAAATATCACAATTTGTACAAATAATGCAGTAACAAGATCAACAACAGGAAGCAGCTCAGCGTATGCTCATCTGCGACACTATTCTCAGACAGCGCTGATTTACAGCCACTCCCTTTTTCTCTTCAGGTGTTAAACGAGAAATAGGTCACGAGGGCTACATAATTTTAACATTTAGTCATATATACATCTCAAAATAAAAACAACATATCGCAGATCACTGCCGATGCCGCAAGACCAGTGGCACAAAATAGAAGCATTTTACGCTAGATGTTCCGGTACTCTGCTTTCGTCATCCTCTCACTAATTACATTTTAGACTTCAACTGTTAGCTAATAAGTCTTGGATGTAAAAAGTGAACAAACGTGCAGACAGCCCAGCTGATGAAAAGCTACTACTGCCTACCATATTTTGCAATACACCAGCTTATAATTAGGAAAGTACCTAGTGTAACTCAGAATTTTAAGATTTATTCCTCGATTACGTTTGAATGTAATGTTTAAATTAAGTTCAAGGATAAGAATCTTGAACTTTAATTTAAAATAATTAAAATAGTGCTTCAGCTTGTTACCAAGTTTTTTTGACTAGAGAAATAGATGATGATGCTTTTATTCTACTTTTATTTTTGAAAGATTTTTTATTATCATTTAAATTTTCTGCCAATAATAGAATAACGATCCTGTTCTCAAGTGTGGTTTGTTTGAATGTATAAACACACAATAATCAACGTGGGCTCTCACGCCATGCCTTCATGAAGAAAGGGCTAACCGACAAATTATACTTTTTAAAATTAAAACTCATTTACATTTATTTTATATATGGTACTGTTGCTACATAGCTGGTTATCACCGATATATTATCTAATTTCTCTATATACTACTCCACTAAGACGACCCAATCGGTGTAATGTTTAAGATGCGGCTATTATACCAGGGATTCCGGGTACAATTCCCGGGCAGTACAACCATATTTTGTACGCATAAACATGTCTATTCGTATTGTCCTGGGTGTTTCTGTGTATTGTATGCTTTGAAAAAGTATATAATTATATTATGCGTTGCAAGTACCATAGTACGTATGGGCTTGCTTAAATTAAGGCAAGATGGCGCTGTGTGTCTGTGGATATTTATTTATTTAAAGTTAGGGACTTTTAGCTACAGGGCGTTTCAGACAAACAGACGCCCTATCGCATACATTACAATTGCATTCACACATTAACATAGTTTATTGTTACTTGTGGTAGTTAGGTGATTATTATCGACATCAACATACTTTTTGACGGGTGAAATTACCGAATTATATGGCTGGCAAGGCAGTACGGCTGTGTGATGATAGGCTTGGTGGGCAATCATGATCATGTGGCGTTGCAGAGGAGGAAGTGCTTTAACAAACAAAAACCGTCCTCGTTTTACTAATAGTAGGCATTCGGGAAACGTGTCAATACAGGATACAGTTGATGATTTGTTAAATGTTTGATTTCTTTTCATATAAAACATATTTTGGGTTTGCCGCGTTTTTGCAGTTTGGTTATGATCAACTAAATATCCACGAGTACCAACCTTGAATCCTGCATTTGCAATAGGAAATGCTTTTGAATGTTTATGGGTTTTGACGTTATAAAAATTTTTTTTTTTTCTATTATGTATTTTAATTTGTATACGTCGGCCAATCCGCACTGTACTCGCGTTGACGACTAATGCCCTTTACAGGTAGGCTCGTGCCGCTCGTCGAGGACTTTTAATGAGCCGGTGATGATGATGAAAGTTGGGAAATATAATTACGTATGGTATCTGGAATTCTTTATACATATAACAATATCTTTTAGTAGTAGCGACGTATCCATATTGCAACATCTATGAATGTGTCAACAAACATTCATCAACCAGTCTAAATCGCCCCACTGCCGGGCACAAGCCTTACCGCACAGCATGACAATGGAGAGAATAGATAATAGCCTACAACACGGGCCTTATGCGGATTGGTGTTCACGACATGCCGACCGATTTGTCGGCCCTTTTTGTTGCTTTATTATCTACGCATTAACCAAGGATCGCAATTGTTACATTAGATGTAAGACCTGTAAGGTTTAGCTCAAACTTGGTCCGGATTAAATGAGATCGATCCATTTTTGTACTTCAATTACATATTGTTTACTTAAAATGGCAGGCTTCTGTCGTCACGTTTATTGTGCGCAGTTAGCCGTAATTGTTATAACTTTCGTACTTAATACATAATAGCGTAATATATAAGATGCCAGTTTTCTAATTAAAATAATTTGAAGAAAAAACAAAAATAATAAATGAGCCGAGCTAACTTCAAGTTCACGTAGAAAAGAGAAGTAAGATTGAGGAAAGATTTAATTAGGTGTTTGCATTAAAGCGGCTAAATCACTACGAGGCCAATTCGAAAAAAACCGTCACCATTGAAAGGCTTCGCTTTCTACTAATAAACATGCATTCATTGTACTTATTAAAAAAAAAAGATTTATTTACAAAATCTCCAAATACTCGGTCACTAGTCAAATGTAACATTTATTTAAATTATAGATTGTTTCTTTATTTTTAAATCAAACACAAAAATTAGTACATACTATTATACGTATTAATTGTTTTTGTGTCTTTACAACACGACAATATCTTTATAGTGAGAGCATGTAATGCGTGTTGCGAGTTCAGAAAATAATAGCCCTTTCTACGCTCACACATACCTTTTTTCTTTACTGTTGCATAAATGATACACTTCAAAGCTCCAAGTACTAATATCAAAAGAAATCGTAAAAAGCAAACGTTACAATTTAATGCCTCTATTCTTGTTACAGTTGTGTAACACTCGGCCGTAGGAATTAATCACAGTGATTACTGTGCACTTAAATACACGATTAGATAAAGGGAAGCTCCACTTGTGTCTAAATAATAACTTGATGGTCGCGATCAATCAGGTGGTTTCGTCATATTACTTTATGATTGACTATGGTGAGAATTTTATACGAGTATAGTCCATTTTTTAAATGTTATTTAGTGATAGGAAGATCTGTACTAGTAGTAAAAGCTTGCTCATGTTAGGTATATTTATCAAAAATTAGAACTTTTTATCACGAATATCGAGAAATTGACATCGGAATCTTAGTTAAACGGCTTAATTGTTACCTTTTGAGCACAGGAAATTGCCACGGCTTATAATTCATGATGTTAAATAGAATGAAATGTTTTTATGTGCTACCAATTACGGGTTATAATTATGTTTGATGACCCGAGTCTCAGTATAAATCGTTGAATATATATCAAGTGCGCAGTACTGCCACAAATCATAATTATCCATATATCATAAGCTCAGACGGGGGTTGATACAAGAAGCCTAATGTCCTGCCGTAACGAACCTTGTTGATTTATTGGTGAGTTCATTTCGCACTAGAGATGGCGATTATCTCGCAGTGCCAATAAGTAGCAATCACAGGTATCGTAACTTGCATTTACCCTGGTAACCCATCAATTATTTATCATTTGAAACGTTTTCACAGCGATTTTATTAAGCTTTTAAGAATACATTATTTTTGTGTCAGTCTTTTATTTTCGCCATAGCACTAAAGATAAGCAGTTTTATAATTGGTTGTGTTTTGATACCGTAACTAAGCATTTTTGCATTATTTTTATTTAATCTATCTCGATACCTCTATATGGTCTGACAGATGTTTTCACAGACTATGCTACTTCACAAAACAAGCAGGTGATAAGTCACTATCTTACTTATTTATATAGTGTCGAATTGTATCAGTGTCTAAAATAAATTGAAGATGTTAGAGTTCGAAATAAATTCTTTTCAATTCCTTCAAGTTAAATATCAGTGATTATTAAGTAACGTGATACTTTTACTAGCTCTATATGAGTAGAGAAATTATGCAGTGGTCTAACTAACTGCAATTTAACTATATTAATTTATGTAATTGAATAAATGGCCGTTTACAGTACGTGAATATTGGGATTACTTGTTAGAGATCAACTTAAAGTTCTAATGAATAAAGGAGGTACATATTTTGATTGTCGAATTTATTATTACTATGGCTCTAGTTTCGAAGTGCTCAAAACCTGACCTTCTAGTGAATTATGATAGCAATTAAGCAGATAGCCTAGCCCATTGATTTAAAAATGGTGGCTGACATTGATAGCTATCACTCCTTTCATGTCTTCCTTTTGGCAATAGTGCACAAGGGACGCACAAAATATGATGAATGATGATAAATATGATTTTCTTCCATCTTGTAAGGAATTAAAAAAATATGCCGTGACGTATTCAGGTTATCAACTGTACTTGAATCTACAGAGCAAACGCCTTCCTGCCTAACATAGTTAGGGGAAAACTTATACACATTGCTTATTTCGAATAGTTTTTATAGTGAAATTGATAGGAAGATTTAGACAGTCATAGAGTCGTCAAAATCACTTAATGGAAAGTTTCAGCGTACATCTTTAATGAGGAATAGGTTGTGTTTATGATGAGAAAGGTATAGAGACCTTATATAATATATGAGATATGGTAATAATAAGCATTTTATGCCCGTGCATTCGTCTTTTTGTTGTCAGTTCGATAACTTGCATTTACAAGGTGGTAGACTCGATACTGAGTCGTCTAGGTAGGTACCACAGCAGTGACAGATATCATCCCGTGAAACAGAAGTGTTATGCACTTTTGTGTTTCGGGATGAGAGATGATATAGGAGATCTAACATCTGTTGTCTCGGGTGACGGGCGCAGTGCGGCATTGTGGAGGATAATAACTGTCTATCAGTTGTTGGTCTACTTCAATGCCGTTCTGTCATGGTCTGGCGTATCACTTACCATCAGGTGAGCGTCCAGACCGTCCTGTACACTTATAATATAAAAAATATATATATATGTTAGCTTATGTACGGGAAATGGCGGTTTACTGTGGTCTTCTAGACATGCGATTGGATTATTTTATACGTCAAACGCTAAGGGATGTCACTGAAATGAGAAAATAAAACAAATATGTGCCACATTGAAGTTTTATAATACAGAAGAAAGCAATTAAAATTTTTTCTGCAAACATTTGAATAAATATGTATAAATTATTTTTCACCATTGCGGCGGTTAATGATTCAATTATTTTATCTTTAAATTTTATTAGTTGACAATGCTGTGAATATTTTATCTTTGACTTTTAGTAGGTCACGATGGTGAGATACTTACGAACGCTGTACAAGTTAATAAAATTATCATAAAAACTACTTTTTATAAAACAAGCTTTAATTCTAAAAACAAATTGGCTTGCAAGCTTGTAGCGCAAACAGGAAACAAAAGAAAGCGCATCTCAGATGTAAAATGACTAATGCAATTTTATTTTCATTTTTGAGAAATATAAAATTTTGGCGGCATCCCTATTGATTAAGCATATTTTGTTTGTCAATAGATATTCTCGTTACGATCATTGAATATTCAAATACGGCCGGTGCGTGCGCTCATATCTAGTGTAATTACAATTTCAAATGCGCTCTCGAGATCGGTTCTAAAAGTTTTTATTGCGAACAGCCATCATCTGTCGAATACGGATGCGGCTCGGTGCATTTTTTGAATTATTTTTAGGGTACTGCGCTCTAATAACTCCGTTGTCGGTTCTTGCCCGCATTGATTTTGCATTACCATAATATTTTGCACAGTAGCTGTGCATTGGATTTTTATTTTATTATTGTTTATAAATATAACTCTTTGAAGTACTTTAACTCTTATATTGTCGGTAGGGTCCAACGGAGCAGAAATGAAATACATACTGTTTAGCTACATTATGAGTCTTATGAACGTAGTTTTCTGGCACGTTATGTACCAACGACAAAAATGTACTACTGTAGACCAATGACTACAGATAATAATTACTAATTATCCGTCAACACAGTTAGTGCTTCGCTTCCGATAGTACATATGTTTGGACTCAGTAATGTCGTAAGCGACAGTGTCTCGATACTCGAAGGAGTCTGATTACTCCGAGGTCTCGATATAACCTATTTACTCTGGAATAGAAATACTACAAAAATATTAGATATTGAAATTAACTATTTTTCAGAGTAAATCGATGGCTATTAATAGACATCCTTTACCTCCTTCTCTTCAATGGTTGTGCAATACGTGTACCATTTGTACGGAACCCAATACTGTTTGATTGATTTTTGATAGCAATGAGGTCAAGAGTTGCTACCTCGTTTTGCGTTGTGATTAATGCATTGCCATCCGAAACGAATGTGCACTGGTCTTGTAATGCGAACGCGCCTCCATAAATCATCCAACTGTCCGACGTTTAGAAACTTCCCGTGAGCTCCTGCGCTCCTAGTACTCGTTGGAACATCGGGCTATTGTAATATTCGCGGTTGACCTAATTACTACGCTGATTTATTACTTTGCAATAGTTAATCAATTTCAAGGGAAATCGGTATTAATGTTAAATATATTTTTGGTAAATATTCCCATTTTGTATCAATATATCTTGCGGGCTGCTCGGTGTTGTGATTTTCCTGCTAACCTGGTACATTAACAATTGTAATGGCCGCTGTGACCTAATTATGATCTTGATTTATGTGCTGTGGAAGTATAATTTGATTCCAAATCTATAAAACCGTTAAAGGAATAGTGAGAATATTAGAGAGCTGTGTTCCACTTTTAACTATTTCGTTTAGAAAAACTAATTTATTTATTAAAAATTATCTTAAACAAACATATGTTTATATACCGAAATATAACTATTGACCATCATTGTTTGTTGTTCACAGGTAAGTTAGCGGCTTTAAGATTAATGAGTAAGTATAATGCTACATATAATCTGTCAATGATATAGTGAAATTCTTCGTGGTTCTTTCAGTATAACGGAGTTCGTCCTGAATCGAGATATGGTTAAATAGAACGTATTTGTATAAACAATAACATAACAGATATTACAATCATGTCATAAAATATCCGACAAACTTCATTAGTTTTGCTTTTCCGCGACAGCTTACGAGCGGCACAGCGGCGGTCTTAGACTAGCTTAGATGCATTGTCACAATGCCCTCACAGGGGCGACAGGTGCATAGTTCGTTATTTATAGTGTGGAGATTGTATCGAGACGTTAGCATCGTGTGTGTTCAGCGTCGTCTCGATCATTAGGCTCGGCAGTAAATAGAATTGGTTGCGAAACGCTCTGTTCGCGGAAGCGACGAGCCCTATGACGGACGCAAATCTGAACCGGCTAAATTTAGCCACTTGGAAGTGGAGTTTATGATGCGTTTTGACGACGGCAATTAAACCACTAAAGTATATGTATAACAAGCTGACCCTGTCGAACTTTGTGCCACATAAAAAGAAACAAATGGGCATTTTTTAAATCTTGATTTATGTCACGGAATAAAATAAAAGTATCCGTCTGTTGGTTTTGAACAATCTGCCCACCAATTTTCATCTTAATCAACTGTACTTGAGTTATAAATAGGTTGTCATTATTGGATATATCATACAAAGCCAACCTATTTAGCGTTATGATTGAGAAGTCATGCACCATAGGGTTTCGGGTTCAATCTCAGTGCTTGTGTGGCTATATGCGAAAGGATTGTAAATGTAGGTATGCGTTATATTTTATTTACGCATTGGGCTGGTGCGTCTGGTTACAAAATCAAGACTAGATAACTCTAATGAGAATCTCTTAGCAACGTCTTTGTAGTAATTGACGGTTATTTATTAGTAAACACCATCTTACGCAAAGAGGCGCCCGCCTTTAGTTTCGCATTCCCGCTCGCGCGCTGCCAGTTTCCGTGTTTCGCCATTGCTCTCCCAAAGAGTTGGTTGAACCGTCCTATTTCAGCCGGGGCCCTTTGTTGCATGGTTTATTTCTGCTTACGTCTCGTTTCGTAACTTTACGAGCGATGCGCGCGCGCACGCCGGCCCTGTGACGCAAGATGTAGGGCTGCCGCCGCCGGCGCTGCAATAAATCAATCGCCGCTGGGCGATGGCAAAAGATACGTCGAGAATTTCGAAGTGTGTAACTATTTAGGATGACAATGTGTTTATTTAGTACTTGTTTTATTAAGATATTATTGAATGCTCATACTAATAAAATAAGTATGAATTGCGGGAAACAGTCTAGTTTAGGAAACTTTGTATCCACAATACAATTGATTGGTCGAGATTAAATTATAATTTATTTAAGCATCGGGCTTAGCGGGTAATAATATAATCAGAAGCCTGGCGAATGAAGAGGCCATAAGCGAAGATTTTAGTTAACCTAACCATGACATATAATTTCCTTGTATATTACATAATCAAGTAAGCATAGATTGTGTGAATATTTTTGTCAGCAAAAATTAAAGAAAATAAGGTGAATAATGATAATTGATAGTATTGCAGTTTTTTTATTTCTATCTACAAACAATTATTTTATTTAATTAATAGTTTATCCGTCACTTCTTTTAAGTTTAAAATCTGTTCATAGATATAAGTTACTATAAAAGTGTCGTTAATTTTTTACACACACACATATATATTTTGCACACTAATTATGCGTACAAAATTATAGTTTCATTGCAAAGTAATTAAACTATCATTTTGTACGCATAATTTAAATAGAGCAGGCGTGTAACAGCCCTGGCCGGGGTTATTAACGGCCGCCCGGGGCGATACAAATAAGAAAAGCCGTTTGCTACAATGATATAATCGTTTTCTCGTTAACACTTTTTTCTGGTTACTGGCTCGGTTGCGGGAATGTTTGGGATTTCGGTGCTTTCTATATAGTTTAATTCAAAACTTCAATTGAAATAGAAAGTAACATTTTTTTATAATAACTCGTGCGTCTTTTTCAAAGGAAAATATTTTGAAAGTTTTCACCACGGCTGTTTTGTCAGGGTACTGATGACTTTCAAAAATGTCAGTGGGTGATCCAATATTGATTTGCTGTAAAGCTGATAGTAACTTGTAGTAACCGTTGGTGTAACTTTAGTCTGTTACAACATACCTTGGCTTACAATAGAATATCAGTCGTTTGGAAACTTATCGCGGAAAGACAATAGAAAATCTGTTGTCAGCGGGGAGTATTTGACCGTTTAGGATTGGTAGGAATATTGGAAGAAGTGTAAGAGGTGTAGTGCTTTTGTCATTGTTACATAAATAAACAATAGATAGATATTAATAATAAACATTGTGGAAAGCAATAAATGATTGATTGACAATATATTAGAAGCACCAATATGTTCGAAATGAGAAGCCAGATTCAATCATTTGTATTTAAAAGAAATATATATGAACTACATATTTAAAATTGTATATTTAAACATTATAGAAATCAAAATAAAAAAATAAAAAAAATCTGGCAGCTACCTCGGTCAAAGAATTAGTTTAGCGATTCAAAGGGGTAACGCTGCCAGTATCTTCGGAACTTTGCCTAAGGGGAGTTCTTTTAATTATTTTTTTATTTTGTTTTATTTATTTATTTATTTAGTTAATATTTTATTTTTAAGGATTTTAGTTTTTCGTTAGTGTTAAAAATAATTAAATTATGATATTGCTACTGTAAATTGACATTTATATTTAAAGTTTCTGCTTACTAGACAATAAGGTTTTAATAACCGTGATTAACATATATTTATTACATCGGTTTACGTCAGCATTAAATATAAAAAATATGAACATAAATGGTTAACTCGAAATAGACATGTTTCTCTATTTCTATCAATACTCGCAATTTATCTGGTTATAGGTTTTTAATGTGATTGCACGATTTAAATCGTGACTTTGTCCCTATCTATGGCATCATTGACGATTTGTCAGTGGTGCAGTCATTATTGTCTAAGAAAATAACACCCGGAAGCTCCCTGGCCCAACTTTGCTTCTTTCCCACTGATTTGAGTGCATCGAGGGCTTTTAGAAAGCTCTTATCGCACCTTTCAGACAAAATTGCCACTGAGATGCGACAAGACGTTTCGCAATAAAGTCGCTGCTGTTCAAGACGATATTAACAAATATTTATTTGAATTGAAATGGCAGTGGGATGATCGAAATGTCAGTTTTCATCTTGTTGATGACCTGGCACACTCTTGGGAACATGCCCTGGGCTACGCACAAACATGTGATAGTTCTCAATAAATCCCAACACGCATCGAAATACTTCTAGTCAAGCAGGCGATCAAAATTTAATGATTATGGGATATAATTACTTTAGAGATAGATTTAGATCTTGCTTTTTAGGGTCCCGTAGCCAAATGGCAAAAAATGTCCGTATGTCACACCTTTTTTCTCCGAAACTATGAGCACCACACTATTCAAACTTTGTAAGAATATGTATTCTGTAAACCGCTACAAGGTTTTGATAACAAACTCAAAAAAACATTTATATATTTTGGAATTCCCCATACATTGAACTGAAACTCCAAAATTTTTTATAAAGTAACAGTTCTCAGCCGCTTCGGACGACTTTTATAATACAAGTATTTTTCTTCAAAATGTTTTTTGTTGAATTCATGTCTGTCTTTTCCATCTCAACATTTCAAAACTACTTTTTGTATTTTACACAAGGCCTTAAGCTTCTACATTATCGTCAGTATTGGCTTTTCCTTCTGAGAGTTGATATTGTTTATTCATACATTTTGGCGAAATGTTTGACTAACGTAAATGTGTGGCGCGTCCGGTCCACAGTTTGCCGTTATCGAGCGCAGCGCAGCCGCAACCGCAAACCGTAAGTTCTAAATGAAGTGTCGTGATTTTTATCGATAATGTCTGGTGTTTGATTAATTGGCTCCGTGCTCGTCCGGTTCGTGCTGAAGCCTCGACTCTCTTCGCCTCTTGATTTATTTGACACGATCTCGTAAAGATAAATTATGTTTTGTCATTTATTATTGCATATGTTTAAACCAGTAGGCGAGTACAACTGTATATCGAATAACACATGTATTTGTCGTAGATAAATTAACGAACTTTAGTGCCTGTGCTTGTAAAAGTGAAAATAATGTTTCGATCGGATATACGAGTATGAATATTTTTATTTGTGTGTAGTCACGTATTGGACATTAAACGTTAATGTCTTACATTATAGAACATTAAGCGTAATTAGTACAAGCGAATTGATTTAGGCGTAATGATCCCGCGAATGCAAATCATAAAATGGAACAGCCGTATATTATAAACAAAACGACTTATTGATAAAGTTAGTTGAAGTGATTAACGTTATTTTAGCTATTACACCTACATTGTTAGTATCAAAATGGAAATAATTTAACTTACAGGAGGTTACTTCGTTTTCAACTTTAGCTTAAAGTTACTTGTACTAAATAAGTCCTATCTATTAAATTTAGAGCTTTTGGGGTTGTTGTTTGTAATATTTTTTCTGGTAGGTAATCTATATATACCTACCATATACCATATATATATATATATATATGGTATAGGTTAAAAACTACAAAGCAGTAGAAAAAAGTATGCTTTGTAATAGACAATGTTGCCTCATTAAACTACTACCACAAGTCACCTGTTTTATCGGTAGGTATACCTATCACCAAATATGTCGGTTATATACCTTCACTAGCGATCATGACTGCCTTTAGAATTTAATAACTCCAAAGTGTTTTGCTGAAATCCATTAAAATAATATTCATTATCTGCAATAACAGTGTGTGGAAGTGCTCTTAACGTAGAGTATGATATAAATTAAAACTGATTGAGATATTGCTACATCGTATCACCTCAAATAAATTTAAGAAGGCACTGTCTGCGGTCATAAATAAAACATTCATGGATGAAGTCGTTTCGGCCGACAGTGTCAATTACGGTTTCGAGTTCAGATTTGATTGCCTTTCTATTTGTGCGATACGAAATGAAAGGTACGTTGCTAATTTTGTTTTGTAATGAAAGCAAATCCGGTAATACGATGTGACTCGGGTCAGATCGCTCGCGAACATCCGTAACGGCCTTTGCACGGCACGACAGAAATGAAAACTCCATATTTATTTAATGAGCCACGAAAATAAGAAACAGTTTTTTTGTTAAATAGAAAAATATATATTGAGTTTTTTGTACACATATACGTATTACGTTATTTTTATGTACATTATATAAATATATGTATAATAATAAAATAGTACTGATTACCAAGAATTTTTAAATGTAAAAAACTTTTTTTTGACGATAACACACTATTATCGAAACATGTAGGTTCTCGTTTGATATCGTCTGATATTAGGCAACGACGGTTGTTTAGGTTGGGACATGGTTGTCCTAATAATGACTATTTGATTTTTATTATCTGAAAAACGAGTTCAGAAAAAACTGAAAGCGGGTCCACAGATTCGCAGTGCTAATAAATAATAAGCTTTGAAAACGCTTGGAACGTGTCTTTAGAGTATCCACCGCATGTAAACTTTTTTACATTTTTGTTTTGGTATTTTGATGCTAATATTTAGTAAATAAGTCCACATTAAGCTCATAGGCATCAACGAGAGTTGGACTGTTGCGGTCTTCGATCTGAAGGGGGGAAGGTTCAAATTCCGCCACGTACTTATGTGTTTCGAATTCTTGAAATTATATGTTCATAATCGAATCTTCACGGTGTGAAGGAAAACATCGTCAGGAAACTGCGCACCGACTGCACAGAGATTCATACTAGTGCGTGAAGTCAGCCAATGCACACAAGGCCAGCGTGGACGACTAAGGCCTATACATCCTTTGCGGTTAGGCTCGTGCCCTCGGTGGGGACGTTAATGGGCTGATTGATGAAGCTCATAAGCCTTACTAAAGCGCTTAATGTGGACTAATTGTCTGTTGATTTTAATAAGTATGTTGTGTTTTTTTTTCTATTTTATAAAAAGTAGATTTGCAGTTAGGTACTCGTATAAACGTTTGCCTATTCAAACGAAACAAAGATGTCAGACTTTGTTTTGATAAACATCATTGTGGTTACATGTGTGTTAAATGGAAACGATATAATCAAAACTGGTTTTGAACCGAATAGCAGATTTGTTCATTGTCACCTTAGTGAAATTAGGATTGATTGATTATCTGTTGAACAAATTTATACTTGTTAGTACCACTTTGTATTAGTGCGTGGGTGTCTTTAATATCGTACATAGGCTCTAGGATTCATTTCTAAGATAATGGCACATGTGTCATATACAAAATTATAGCTTCGAGTATTTGTAATATGTGATCATGATTTCTCGCAACGTGAATGTTCTAATTAATGTATCTCGTTTCCTGGTTGTTTTATTTTTTAACTACACGTTGTAAGTTGTACTATTATAAGCACTAATTTGAAATCTTCACTATAGTGTTGAGTGTCAGGTTGGTTGCAGTATTTTGTGGACCGCATTGGTATTTGACTTGCTAACTTGACTTGGACTTTAGTATTTTATATGTTTTTTTATATATTTTTAAAGTTCACAAGTGCTTTTTGTAAGCTTATTTGAACAAATAGATTTTGAGTTTCACTTCAGGAAACTCATTCGATGTTTTCTTGATATTGCGGCGGCCAACACCTTCAATATATGCATAAATAGGTAAATTATAACAGTTAATCGTAGAACACCTCAATGATCTTACTAATTAAGGCCCGAAAAGGAACGCGAAAGAGTCCCGAACAGTTTTATTAATCTTTATTAATTTAATCGAATGGACTGAATACCAATGTAAGTTTCACCCACGCATCGTTTAAGTTTCCTGCAGTATGCTGAAGGAATATTACCGTATAAATCTATAACATCTAGTATTTGATAAAATGGTTTTCATAATCTTGTTTGATTCTTATTGCGGGCTAGTCTCCTAAATTTTTAGTTGTGAAATGAACTTTAGAATACACCACACCACATATTGAATACGATGTATGCCCCTTATTGACGATAAATAGGGAACAATTTTAGCATTTACCGACACCACATCGATGTTAATTAACTATACATTTCTCCGAGAATTAACTTCAAAATTAAGTCGTTTGAATTTAGGAAATATAAGATAAAGAATTCTCATAAATATGTATAATAAGCCGATTTTTTTGCCGGCTACCGTTCATATGAAAACTTGCTTAAATCTTGCTGTGTAAAGGCGACAAAGTACGCGATCATAGGTAATTTACACTAGCCGTTACTGACACGAAGACCGAACTGTTCGTTACACGTTGCGTAATAAAATTAAATTTATAATGGACGTTGTCGATAAATAATGCATCTTTATGAAGGAAAGTTCAGAGGGTCTTATCAGATCGCGAAGTTTATATCCATTACTAATGGATGGCTCCAGATTACATCTTACTTTTCTACCTATCCATGGGAAAGCACAGATTAAGTTTGATATAGAGGATTGTAAACTTTAATCTGGAAGTTCGTCGTGTTTGAATGTGCTGTTATTGGCATGGATATTACATTTAAATTCAGACTTTCGCAATGATTGTTTAATATTTCGCTGTAAGAAATCACTTTTAATGCATTAATTGTGGAATACCATAATTAATTATCATAATCATCGTCCTTATTTTACGGAAGTTTAAACGCTTCCAAATATGTCATATTAAAATGTACTTATAGTGTCACATCATGTGCATTATAATATTATAAATGAAGGTATTGTACGATTCACGAAAGAAGACTATGCGCAGAAGTCATTTTTTAGGTCCTATTGGGGTACGGCAGAGGGGCGGGAGTAATATTGTAAGAGCGGGCAACGCCATTGGTCGGCGCGTTCTGAGGACAAGGTTGCTCTATCGCTATTCGCCTATATTGAATTTGGCGCGCTGACAGTACTCTAGAATACAGTCGGAAGGAAAACTGTTTCATTGCATTTTATTATTTATTGTATTTTTTTTAGTTTGCTGAGCCATTTATTGAAATGGCTTGGCCTCCTTAAAAAGTTATGTAGTAGCAAAAACATTAAGTGGATATAAGCTTTGTAATTAATTTTAATAAAGGAAAAAGTTAATCTAATGGGGCACAAGAATGGAAAAAACTTTGTGACAAAGTAAAATGTATAGGAAAAAATTACATAAAAAGTGATCACATCGTGGATGAGATGACGGAAGAATTAATCATCCGAGTGGAAGATTCTTCGTCGTCAGGTTTTTCTGATCTTGTAGTATCTGAAGATGATGATTTTAGTGCAGGACCAGGCCCCAGTACTTCAAAATCATCGAATCCTGGAACTTCCGATAGAGGGAATCATGCAATTCGAGGCCAGCGATTAAATTACTATACTTAGTAATAATTTTTTTGAGGCGAATTATGTTTAATTACATAGGTATCTTTTAATACTGAATTTATAATGTAATTTGATTATATGAGTTCATTCAAATAAAAATATTATTTTGATGTATTTTGTTCATTAGGTACATGCGCAGACGGCCGCCATTTTTGGTCTTCTTTGGTGAATCGTACTATAGTGACCGTAATGAACCTTTAAATGGAATTGCAATGAAATTTAATGAGGGAAATGGTTATACCTTTTGCATCACGCATGAAGGGATTTTCATGCCAAGCATACTCGTACCTCTACGAACTCCCTAGCATAAATGCATCCGTGTTCTCTAGGAGCAAATCGCAAATTTTTAAGTTGGTTAGGACGTCTGAAAATAAAGATTTTTCATTCTTCGGAAAATTAACGTGCAACCCGTGGACCCAGGCCACTATTCGGCGATCATAACGTAAAATCATATTTAGTTCTAAAACTTTGGTTAGTTCTCGATTTCACTGATGCCTACACCACACGAAGATATACAATGACTGTCAGCAGTTGTTCACATTATAAAAAATACTAAATTATTATGGAAGAAACAACCAAATTATAATAAAAGCAGGTATGCCGCTATTAGGAGCTAATCACCAAGCCATCATGCCTGCCAATCCGGAAACCATCACGCGGGGAAAATACTCTCATGGTGAGCGGTCGGTGCGAACGGTTAGATGCACAGCTAAGCGAAAATGGCAATCACGCTTGGTGGTGGATTGAGAAATGCATTTTGTCTTAGTTTATGTCTATGTTGCAAGGGGATAGCGAACGTTAATAAATTATAATTATAATCCAAAATGTAAGTTGTGCACTGCCTTCATAGTTTAATGGTCTGAGCGTTGAGTGTAGGTTGCAGCGTGATTCGGTAAACAACCATTGTTTACCGAATCACGTTTTTTTTTTGTGTTAATTGTACAGGTAGGACGCTCATCAGATGGAAAGTGATATACATAACTATGACGGAGCATTAAAGGAGACCAACAACTAATAGACAGTGCCGCACTGCACTCGTCACGCGAGACAACAGATGTTAGATCTCTTATACCCGGTAATTTTACTAGCTACAATGCCCACATCCCGGAACACAAAAGTGCATAACACTCCTATTTCACGGGACGATATCTGGCATTGCGGTAGCACCTACCTAGGCGACTCAGTATCGAGTGGGTATACCCTCTAGTAATTGTCTGAAAAGGAAGATGATTCCGTGCTCCGGATGGAACGTCAAGCGGAAACGATTATTCGTAATATAGAACATTTATTAACAGTCGTCTCCTGGAGATACCATAGTAGACAAGGGGTTTGCGTTGGAAAGGTAGTTGCGTCCCAAAAAAAACAATACTTACGATTAGTCATCTAAATTTTATATTCGCTGTAGCGTATGCACTGTGCACTCTCCGCAGTGCACTTGAATAACTGCAGCAGTTTGATTGACGGGACACAATGGCATCCCGATGGCATAACTGTGTCACGTCGCGGTGCACTCCGTTATTTCATCTTATAATGTGTATCTTTGGAATTTCTTGGGTTTGACGTCTTGAGATTGTCTTTTTTTACAAAATTTAATAAATTGCATTGTCAAGTTTGACATTTAGTGTGACAAACGAATTGATATTTGAATGGGTATAACTTATTTTTTGTATCGAATAGGTAGTCATACCATCCCTGAGCCAAAGTTTTTGATGTCTAATGGGTTTTAAAGTGCAGAGTTTGATCCCAGAGTGCATAAACATTTCTTTACATGAACATGTCGTTTGTACTTGTATAGATATTTTATATGTATGTATGCATTTACAACACTAAAAACAATAGTAATATTTTCATAGTAAACGTCCCTTGCTTCAGGAATGTGCTAGATGACGTTATTATTATTTATATTTATTTTCTCATACTCATAACAATATTTTTTAAAACCTAGTTTGTGTTGTCAACAAGAACGTTTACCTATTTAAATACATCTATTTGATTGAAATCTTGATTCTAAAACTGTGTTCACAACAAATATAAAAATCACAATACCGAACTTATTGTAAACTCTACGATAAAAAATATTCATACTAAAATAAATCACGACCTCTCACAAAAGATAAATTTTATTGCTATCTCAAAATATAATCCGTTCACCATAAAGCTAACTGTGTACCTACTTCCTATGAACCGTTTGATAACTTTCGCTGTGTGATGATACCCCTATTACCTTATCAGGGATCTGTATTACAAGAATAAAAAGCTTAATAAATCATTGCCGCCTAATTTCACTTTTGGTGTTGTTCGCTTTCCTATAAAAATATTTACAAATTGCGCCCGTTGCGATATCTAAGAGTTGGCTTATCGGATCTCTTGCCATTACATCTAAAGCAGGGGTTCTCAACATTTGAGACCTTAGATAGATTATTGTAACGTCTTAATAGTCAATTAAATTATATACACCTATATAGTTTGTTTGAGAGCGTCGGTGGCTCAATGGTGTGGACTACCGCCATCCTACCGGGAGGGCTGAGGTTCAAATCCCGACACGTACCAATGTGTTTTCGAATTTTCGAAAATATATGTACGTTATCCGACGCTCTTACGGTGAAGGAAAACATCGTGAGGAAACCTTCATGCACGCCTGCGAATAGATTCGAAGGTTGTTGTGAAGTCGTCCAACCCGCACTGGGCCCGCGTGGACGACTAAGGCTAATCACCCTATACGGGTAGGCTCGTGCCCCTCGGTGGGGACGTTTAATGAGCTGATGATGATGATATAGTTTGTTTTTAATACACTATATATTTTTCTATTGCCTAAAAGCTTTATTTGATGTAGGTATGAGTATGTAACGCTTTAACAATGGTGAACTCATACATTATGAAAACATATTATTGCAAATCACATTATTTTAGATATAATCAGGCCATATTTGCATTAATTTATGAACCTAGTAGTCTATATTATTATAGAGTGCATTAGTAACATAACCTAAAAATATAACTTCTAGTGATATTATTGGAGAAGTTAGCCAGTGAAGTAATTTATTTATATGATTGAATTAAATAAATAATAAGATTAAATTACATTCTGTGACCGTTAAGCACACGCATAAATAATATTGTACGGTCCCTGGTTACGTACCCCTGAGTGTTAAGCGTAACTGACATTCTTTTAGCTCCGTCACTATCGCCTTTGGGAGCAAAGACGGATTACTATCGTACAAAGTATTGCTACAAGTAAAAAGCCATTTTCATTACGTACCGGTCTATTCGTTAGTTTTTATGTACGCCAAGAAACTTATCCATTTTAGCCTAAAGCGTAGCGTTCATATGTTAAGCAGTTAATATTTGCAAATTTAAGGCGAAATTATAATGAATGGATAGGTTAGGGACTTTTTACTTGTGGTTTCACAACCTATTTAATGATGTAGGTAATTGAGAAGTATAAATGGTTATGGGCACGATTAAATTTGTTAAATTAGATGGAAGTTATACTATATACCTATGCGGTTAGTAAAACATTTATTTAAATTTTGTTTTGTAAGAATAACCGAGTTTTTGTTGGATTCTTCTCAGTAGACAATTATCGTACAAATCAGTAGTTAAATGGCCTAATTTGTCATTCACCGTTGTCTTCTTTCAGAACCTAAATTGAGTCATAATATCTAAAATTAGACAAAGCCATTTCAATTTCTATCATCATTGTAGAGTTTCGGACCGTACCACGCTGACCTCGTGTTCGCGGACCGCCAGAGCTTCGTGTGCCAGAAATGTTTTGTTGGATTCCAAAAGTAATATGCTTGGACTCTAACACTAACTTAATGTGATCCTATTTATAACTACATTAACGCATATTTAACGACCCTTGTGGTGTAATGGCTGCAAATTCTTCTTCTACGCCTGTGGTTCCAGGGTTAATTCCTGTGCATTTTAAACAGTTGAATGCACGAACTTTCTGTTTGTATCGGTCTGGGTGTCTTTCATGTAAAAAATTATACTTATTTGTTGTTTACTTCCGATAACAAAATTCTTTGCTTATTTTGGGGTTCAATAGAGGTCTGTATATTTAAATCTTTTTTTAAAATTTAGTTACATAGCAGCTCATACTATTTACAATGAGCGGCTATCTTGATGACGTATTTATGATATTGGAAATGTATATATATTTTTAAGTGAAAGTCCAGATTATGGTAACACTGCTCAGTGGAAGGCGCTTTAGCGTGAAATGCAGCGTAACAATGGCGAGTCGTGAGCGCGCGACGCGCCGCGTCTAAATGTTTACGCGATTAGATCGCTATCAGTCGATGCGATTGAATAAAAACTGTCATGGGTTTTCAGTCACATAAGTTATCTAGGTATATCAACTATAAGAGTCTTATACAAAACATTACATGTAGAAACATGTAACACATATCACATTTTTTGAGACCCACGTCAATCCTTTGCTGTATAGTCGGCCTCTTCTACTTCATACTTCAACAGCGACGTTCTCCCTCGAGGAGGAGGTTTTTTTTTCCGTTCATCCCCCTGATATTGTGGTCAGGGACCTTATTATGATTTTGTTTTATTTTCATTCTTTTATTTCTTTTTACTTTTTTATGTATATACATTTTTACTTTCTTTTTCTATCTTTTCATATTATTACATATATTATTACATTATTTACCTTTGAGGTAAATAATGTATTAATATGAAAAGATAATAAAAAACCATGTCTTTTACAGTTGAGGAGGAGGGTTAGGTGGTCTTTGAAGTTACTGTTTCTTCGACCAGACCCCGTATTATCGGCTTGTTTAAGCGTGGAGAAACTGTGCCACGGCACCAATGGAATAAGTAAATAAAAATCTGTATATACATTGGACAGTGTCAAGACAATATTCACTGTCAAATCAATCTATGTATAAAAGAAATACGAGTCTTAGTTGGTTATATTGTCTGAAAGGTATCGTCTCTAGGTAATGAGACCGCAAAAATTGCGTTATTTTCTTAGGTATGTTTGTATTGTTGAATTCAGCCTTTCAGTGCTCTATGGGTATAACTTCCCCGATTCTACCACGACGATGGCGTATCACAGTTCGTTGTTCAGCGTAAAATGCACGTTAACTTAACTAAACCTTGAAGTTTATAATTTGCATAGACAAAGGTGTGTTGGCAAAACAGACAACAAAAAGGTTCGTGACGCTCGGCCACGGATACAACTTCTGGAGAGTCGAATAATCGTAAACCTCAGTATGTGCTAACTTAACGTGATATTACACAAAGCTTTTCGAATTAATAGCTATAGTTAGGTAGGTTACTTCGCAGTGGCATTACCGAAGCTAAGGGATTGTGAGTGGTTTTACCATAATCTCCATGCTTGACAGGCGTGTTGAGGAGCAATACATAGTGTAGTGCGGCTTGGCAGTTGTTTGCCATTTTTTCATGGTTTGTCATCTAGTTCGTTTATTCTTCATGAAAGAGTTACGAAAGGTTAGGTTGAATGTGAGAGCGCTGTTCTTCTATGAGTATCTCTTACGGAACCTGCAGGATGAGTGGGTTACTGAATGGGGAAACTGTGAACTCTTATTTGCGTTACCATACAGCAAACGGCTAATGGCTAGTAAAAACAGAAGGACCTGTTTTTTGAAAAACCAGCTCCTCTCCATATGATACCAATTGTCGCTTCAAGTACATTACTAGTAGTACAAAGTTGAAGTTTTTTTTTGTTTAATGCTGTCTTAGTCTAAGCCATAAGAATAACTTTAACTACAATATATCACTTAAGAGTTTAGCGTTGACAGCTGTGCTAGTATCTATACACTGTGCCACAGCTGTAAGCGTCTTCTACCCTAAGTTTCTTATCAATTTTTATTGTTCTTACAGTAAGTTAGTAACCAATGTCGCCATAGTACATAAGTCGAAGTTAAGATCCATAAATTTAATACAGGCTTACATTTATTTATTTGGTTCACAAACAGATTGTCTCAAGTCACGTTTGTAAGATAAGTACAATGATAGCTTATAACTAGAGTACAATCCTATGACATGTGTACACGACATGATTTGCAGACTATATATATTATGCTTATTAAATAACATTGACTCCCTTTACGCCTTACATAAACGAAAATAAAACCCTACTCATTGCACAGGTTGGAACAAGATATGCCATATTGAGGCACTTATGAACGTCACAACAATAAAAATACAATAAAATCTTCTATCTGCTATCTTCACCCATTTTGCATACACCGAGTCCATTCATTGAGACAATTATAATACTAGTTGGTGTTTATCTCTGTTATAAGTGACTTTTTGTCGCAGTTTTTTTTCCATGATTTTAAACATGTCGGTGACGTTTGAATCACAGCCGTGACTAATAGCTGACTTATATTGTGATTGCAGTGTTGACTCCCTTTGTCTATGGTCATGCACGGCGTTATAATAAAACAAACTGGAAATGAGAGCTCATCATCTGGGTTGCTGACCCGGACAAAACTCTTATTGCTTAGGCATACATTGTCTTTTTCTTGTGTTGAAAGATCCTCCTATCTTTCCATTTACTACGATTTCTAATATCTATAGACTCAAGTGTTGCATGAATGAAGTCCAATAAGCCAACTTGGTAGTACGAGTATGGGGCAACTACCAGCCATGCCAATGCTTTATTCCGCTCGGGAACTCGGGGGATTAAGGCTGAGAGCCGTCAGCGATTGGCCAGGTAAAGCCCATCTGCGGCTAACAGCAATAGTCAGTTATAAATAAAAAACTGATGTTAATCTTCAATAATGTCCGATGGCCGTTGGAGCAGACGAGTTCTGGAGTGGAGACCGCGTCTTGGCAAGCGTAGCGTAGGAAGCCCTCCGGCCCGATGAACCGACGACTTGCGAAAGGTCGCTGGTGGAAGCCGGATGAGAAAAGCAGAGGACCGGGATATCTGGCGCAAAATGGGGGGGCCTATGTCCAGGAGTGGACTGCGATAGGTTGAAGAGAATGTCAAAAAGGGGCCAAGGGATCTATGGTGCTCAGACGGTGGAATTACGCCGTGTGGTTAGAATTTAACGTGTGGTAAAGAAACGGGAGTTTAGAGTCAATTGTCACCGGTCCTAATCTTCTCGCTTGTGCCGTAAGAGTCGACTTAGGGATACAATATTTCAAAGGGCACGTGTAGCTACATGATCTTATCAAACACAATATTGTATAATGCTATTGTAGAAGAGCAGAGTGGAGTTTGTAAATAATAGGTACTTCAAAAGATGGAATCGAGTGTATTTATGTACAACGTGAAGGTTTCTTTATAACTACCACCAACCAATGAGTGTAAAGAATATTAATTCAAAAATCGAAGGACATCATCATCATTCTATTTTTAAATATCAACCTAAGAGGATCCTTCATCATTACACTACACTGCTCCCAATTCGTCTGCCAATCGCGAAGTGGTCACGTGTCGCGTGGTCGCGAGGTGATCACGGGCTGTTTAGGTAATATGAGAAAGTAATACATTGTAACCCTTGTCAATTATAATCTGACCGGTGATTTCACGGTCTAAGAATCTTAGGTTTAACGGCAACCCTTTTAAGATATGGGCGAACTTTGACTCACCATTGCTTTTAATCTAATCTTGAAATTGCTTAATGCGATGTCGACACATAGTTTGGAGTGACATTTCTTGAAAGGATAGGCACCTAAATTTATTATCCTTTTTATTAAATCTAATGGTTGAATGGAGGATCTAGTATAACTCAACATACATTATTATATTATTTATTTTTCATAAAGTGCCGTCTTGCTCAATTTTAAAGCTTTTTTGTGTGAGTGGGAACTAAATAATGGATAGCGTACTTATAGAAACACCCAGGCATATACAAACATATGTTCATGCCCAAAAATACGGCCTGGAGATGAAACTATTAGCTGACTTCTCAAACATCACACCTTACGGGTCAACTAATAATAAATAATTAATTAGCGTTTGAGGTATTATTCAAACATGTGTCACATAACATGACTCACGTGAATAGATCGTGGTAGTTTTTGTTATCCTGGAAGTCAAAGAATTTACGAAAAAAACTTAGCGATAGCAAGCAGTAAAATGAATTTTGTTTTAAATGTAATGTTGTGAATAAGGAACGGGGGGAATTTACGCCATGTTTTGTTGAACATAGTATTAAGAATGCCTTTCGTATTAGTTAATATAACCAGTGAGTACATTCGGTCTCTTTAAACTACTAACAGGCTAGTACTACGAGAAATGGTTACTTATCCAGCAGAGTTTCAACGACATACCAACAGTGCATTCAGCGCACAAAATTTTGTTTATTTATTCATATTTTTCTGGTGATCTGTAATTCAGTCAACCTCAAATCCGGCATCAAACTCTCGCTTCTACAATGAGTATCCAACTATTTTAAATTGTGTTTTTATTATTACTTTGACAAGTCACGCGCTTTGTCTAGTCATGGATTATACAAAGAAAATACTACGAAAGCGAATGTAGGTTATGCGTTTGATATCCTTACCCCTATAGAAACACTGTCTAGACTTATCAGTAACTTTATTGACTCCACTCTCCACGGGCATGATATCATTTAATCCATTTAGATATGATCTTTATTACAATCTGAACAGTGCAATTCGAAATTTCGATTACAGCTAAAGTAATTTAAATTTGTATTATAAATAAACAGCAATCGGCGAGTAATCAAATAAGATATAATTAATGTTCAGAGATTTGAGTTCTATCAATATATAATTGGCAGGTGTTGAAAAATGAGAACAATGAATAATATTATAAATGCTTTCGCCGTGAGACGTAGGCGAGAGAATAAAAAAAGATCAAAGTAAAAATTATCTCTTTGATTTCGGCAAATCTAAGAAGGCACTTTTGAACGTTCTATGAGACTACTAGCACATTATTATTTACCATCAATTCAGTAAATCCAGCAAGAAAGATAAAGAGCCTTTTTTAAAAAAAACATTATTTCAGGAATACATACATAGCATAGATATATAGCTGTTATTATTAAAATATTGTTTTTGTGCATTGCTTTTGGAACCTTGCTATAAAAAAGAGGAGAGCCATCCTTACTTTATTTTAACTATTAAAAAAACGTTTCCAATAAAGAAATAATTTGTTCCTATATCACACACTCATTTCCATCTAGACTTTGTGAACAATCCATAATAGATACAATATATTTATTTTTAGTGATCCCTTGTTCTTTTCGAGTCGAATTGACTTTACAAACTGTGTATATATACCTCCTCGCAACGCCTTAGCCGAATTGAGAGACCCGCTTAGGGACATCCTTAAGTGCATTGTGTAAATACTGCTTCAAATTATGCCATCTAGATGGGACTCAAGCTAGCCCATCGTCAATCCACACTTTTGGGATTTAAGCCAACATCACAAAGGAAGAACATCTTGTTGGACAAGGAATGAGACGAAATTAAGGAGACATATTGACCGTCTCCATTATAATTTGCTCCGGATATTCTGGTCCTTTTTCATCTACGAGTAGCTCCGTGATCTTACGTTAGTTACAATTTTACGAGTGAAATTAATTCTTTAAAATTATATATAACGCAAAAGTCCTTGTTTGTACGTATACAAACAAAGATGAAGCCGACATTCATTGTTATTGAATATTCGAACGACTGAGACTGACACCTGAATGGGTTTCCTACACCGCTAATGTTCGCTATCAGTCAGTTAAGTAACTTGTGTACGTATGATGAATACCATTGTAAATACCACGGCGAATTGAAAACGAAAGTTCATTATGGTTCTATTAAGTACACCAGATAGGATTATGAAAAGTGGCGCTGCCCATTGAGCCAAATTATAATAGATAATGTTGCGTCACGCGGCACTCAATTTCGTCTTGAATCGAAATGGTATTTGTGTATTGGAACACGGCCGCTGTGAACAACAATGCGTTTTCTAAGTTACGTCACAGTGAGGCAGGTCCGAGATTGGTGTGTCCACGATAAGGCGAGCAACGCAAAACACCGATGTTTATAATAATTATGTTTCTTGTCGAGGAAAGGTTGGCTTCATGCTGAGTGGAAATTGACGTGGTAGGTTACGATGGAGGTGTGTAATAGCGCGATTGATATGAAGGGATATAAATAACTATGTGGCAGATTCGGAGGGATAAAAGTATATAAAATAGTCTGCCTGGAACTAATCTATTTCTTCTGCCTTATGTCGATTATTTAGCTACCTGGGAGTCCAGCTTTACAAAGCCGTAACTCTTACGTCAAGACAAATAACTCCAACGTTGGTTATACACATTATCATGCATCACAATGATGGATATCAAAGGTTATGTATTACACGATCAGTGAAAATTTACGTAGTGGGTTTCGATTAAAGTTTGTTGCCTGAAACTTGTCTTTGGGAGACCGAGTATAACGCCGTCTGCCTGGGTACTTATTTCTTTTGCCATAACTGCGAGTAATTTATTTTGCTGTGATCATAGACGTATTAAAAAATTCGCACGGACTGTCATTAATACTAAAATGTGTCCCCGAAATGAAAGCTACCGTCTATGATGTAGTTTTAACAAATATTTTTTGTCTATCTATTTTAGTGTTCTAAATTAAAAATATGTAATCAAAATGTTCATTTACCTATGATACGTAATTTATTTTTGATCACTGCGTTTTGTATAATTTCACAACACAGATTTTTAAAACAAATCCCAATATAATCTATTGCGCTATTGACAGCCGCTCAAAGTCAAAGTCAAAAGTCAAAAGTCAAAAGCTTTTATTTGCGAAACACAGTACATATTTAGGTGATATTATATAACATAGGCCCAGTGTGTTAGCCTGCTCGCAGGCATGCAAACATAAAACCTAACAAAAAATTATTAGATTTTTTTTTTAATGAAAAATAACGAATTAATATCATTCTTAATAATTGTTATAGTACATATAAATTCTATTAATTCATCGGTATGTCAGTTTCATAATAATATAAATAAAATAAAGATTCAAAGAAATAATAAATTAAAATTGGCGATCCATATATTCCTTAACACTATAAAAACATTTATCCATTAACCACTTCGTCAGTTGAGTTTTAAATAAGGAACCATGTAGCATCCTAAGCTCAGCCGGAAGACGATTATAAATTTCAATGCTCATGTTATAAGCGTTTCTTTATAGATATTTTTGCAACAAGGAGGTTGATACATTAAGCCTCTGTACTGTTGTCTAGTATGTCTTGTTGTCGTTTCCTCCCTAGTTTTGTAATAGGTCGGGAACGTTTTTACATATAGACAGACTTCTCTTATGTATATGCACGGTAATGGAAGTATGCCAAATTTTTTAAAAAGAGGTTTGCAGCTATCCATGTACCATACATTACCTAACGCTCTTATACGCCTTTTCTGTAGTTTAAATACTCTTTCTACTTCCACTGAGTTACCCACATGAAATCCCATACCTAAGTACTGATGATACATAACCATGGTATGCAGTGAGTGCTGCCGTACTTGAAATGGTTTGCCGAGCCCTGGCTATAGCAAAAGCAAAACGTTGAAGCTTTTTACCCAAACTGTTGATATGCTCCTTCCAGTTTAGATGAGTGTCAAAGTTTAATCCTAAAAACTTAAAATTATGAACTTCCTCCATGGTTACATTTTTGTAATGCTCGTCAAATTTCTTAATATTTTGTGGTTTTCCATACAAAAACTGGCCGAAATGACACACTTTTGATGTAAGAGAGACTCCATACGTTTCATTCTTCCAGACGTTTGGCTCGCAACAAAGCCGAGAAAAAAAAATCCGCATCCGGTAAATATGACATCTGTTGACAAATAAGTCTCCTGTCAGATGTCCGTGCTCACTGCAATAGGCAATAAGTTTATACGTTAACATTTAAAAATTAATTTATAAGTTTTATTTAATAAGTTTATACGTTAACATTTAAAAATGAATTTACGTACATAACTCACGCAAAGTGGCCAATTAGTTTTATTAGCACTGTAAAATGTACAGCATCAGTTTGATATATATTGGCACGTTTTCTAGACGTTTCTTTGTTTATATGCGGTATTTTAATTCCTATGGAATGTGGATAGTGAAGAGTTGTATTAGTTTATTAAGCAGTTTATTCCATTGATTTCCCTGGTTTTACTTGTATATTTTATTAAAGTCGTACTTAATTTGTCACTTGTCAAAGATATTTATCAAATTTATGTTGGTGCTGTCCTCTCCTCTCTCCTTACTTCGGGTTTCGGTACTCCCATTCCTTAGTTTCGGGTTTTATCTGTCACGCTGCAGCGCTGGTCCCATACGTGTTGGCTGGTTGTTTTCATTTTATTTAGTGTACAGGACGGCCAGTAAGCTTACCTTATATTAGTGATACACCTGTCGACGACAGAAATTCACTGAAGGACACCAAAAAATTAATAGTTCAGTTATTATTCTCCATCAATGTTGCACTGTGTCCGTTACCCGAGAGGACAGACGTTAGGTCTCTTAGACCCAGTAATTTTACTAGCTACAGTGCCCTGGAACACAAAAGAGTATAACACCCCTGTTTCACGGGACGATATCTGGCACTGCGGTGGTACCTACCTAGATGACTCAGTATCAATTCTACCACCTAGTTACGTCTGATAATAGATTTCCTATTGTGTCTTATTACTTACTGATATAGTATTATAAGATAACGACCTGATTAAGGAGGCGGGTATCCGATAGTCTACTGCTAGCGATAGGTCCGCGTGGATGTTCAACTAAGGACGAATGAGGCTGCAATGAAGCTGATGATTCAATAAAACAAATAATATAACACTTTCTATTGAGTTCCTTTTTTAGGCAAGCATGAGTGATGTTTCGCTCAGTGATACAGAGAGATAAGATGGAACGATATATCTCTGTGGTCGTGTGAGAATGTTCGCATAGAATCAATAACATTGTCATTATTTATATTAAAAATCAGATAAAGAGTATCGTTCGACATTCTGTTGTTCGCACGGGCACCCATTGTGTCTGATTTGAGTTGCGTAAGACCTTAGCGGTCAGTAAGCGAAATCTAAGCTTTGGTATAGTACTGCTGATTTAGCAACAAAAAGTTCTTATTTTGAATTTTGGGGGATACTAAATTACTTCTGAAAACTGCTTGTTATGTAATATTAGAAAATGGTAAAATGTTTCAACCTTTAAGAATATAAGTTAGTAGATTCATGATATTTCATAAAGCGTCATGCATTCAAGGTTTCATTTTTTTCAGTCCACTACTGAATACTTTTCAGGTTTTACGAATTTGTATAAGGTGCCATTTCAAATACAATAATATTTTGTAACAAGTAATTTTTTTGCAGTTAGTAAAAAATAAGATTTTTAATAGGAAAAAAATAAAATACTCTACCTCACTTTACATGCATTTGGCCCGATATTTTCCATAGTTAAAGATCATAAAAAAGTAATGCATAGGCATTAGCTCGCCTCTACGCCGCCGCTCACTTTGAATACTATCTCTTTGTAGATCGGATGAATAGAAAATTATATAAATTGCTTCTCGAAGTACGCGCCCGCGCCGCGCTCCAATCGTGAACAATTATAGGGGCCAATAGCGAATTGTGCTTTTCCCTCATAAGTAATTGCCTCGTGGTAGAGGTGTTAGACATTATTTGTTTATAATGTAAGAAGAAAAACACTAAACATATACACCCTTATTCCAAAGCATTTAGGCTCAAAGTTGTGCTAAAAGACATCAACGCGGAATGACGCTACTTTGCAGCGTTGTCCGATGCAACTCTGTACAAATTGGCCACGTTAAAGATTATTATGTAAGTAATGTGGCAATTTGAGGAATGTGCGCGTGGCTCTAATAGGAAAGCTGAACTTTAAAGTACTAGGGGTATTAGTTATAATTTTCAACACCATTTGTTACGTTAATGTAGCAAAGTAAATCTCTTTGGTTTATTGTACGTGCAACATTCCGTAACATTAATAGTTTATTTATAAGAGCTGATAGTGATAGAGAATACTAGAAATACGACGAAAAATATATAACATGACCGGCTTATTGCTATTTCAACTTTTTGATATGTGACTAAGTAAATTAAGTTCCGATACTGTTAAAAGTTAGGAAGCCAGTAAAGTAAAATAAATTACTCAATTGACATCGACTTTTTATCTGTTACACCGAACTATAATGCGTTTTTGTATAAGCTCGGAAGTGGGCAGTGTGTAGCCGCTCTTTCAGTGATGTTGAATGGTTAGTTGAATTTTCCATTCAAGTTTCTAACATAAATTCAGTGCTAAGATGTAGCCAGTTAATACCTCAACATGCAACATCGAATAATGTCATTAGCAAAGACGCTTGCACAAATTGTGCATTCGTGTCGAACCCGCTTGAGCACGCAGCTAACGCCATATAAATTAGCCTGTATCTCGTTTGCGCGCTAACGCACTAAAAACAAACGTATGTTACGTTAGAGTGGTAGTAGTAATATTTATTTTTTGGGTTGGATACAAAAAATATCATCATCATCATCAGCTCATTAAACATTACAAAAAATATAAGATTGGCGATTTATATTTCTGAGTTTCAATAAATTTTTATTGGCCTGTGGTACACTATTATTCTAGCTACCCAAGGAGCCGCCATTATAAAATTCACTAATTAATCTATAATAATCTCAACGATAAAGTTGGGAGAATTTGTGAAGGATACTTTTCTGTTGTCTACTTTTCCCGCGGTGCTTGAGGGTTCCCACTAGCACTAAACATCTTCGTAGAAAATGGATTCCTATCTAGGCGTTAACTTAGATGTGCAAATTTTATTTTGTAAAATAATTTCAAAAAGATCTCTCGGAATAATTTTTTCGCCTTCGGTATACATCAATGAACCGTAGTCATCATCATCATCGCACAGACCCGCCTGCCCATCATAACTATGAAGAGGATTGGTGGGTATTATCAAATACGATCCTAAGATGTAACCGGGATCGATGGCTTAACGAACCCTCCAAAGCACGGAATCATCTTTAAATTCATCGATAAAAAAGGAAACCAGCTGTTTATAAACAATTGTGGTCAAATAATAAACATTTAAAAAGCTATTCTTGCCGTGAAGAACTTTCGAGAAGCCAAGGGCTCGACTGGAAAGTGTTAACTGCGTGCAACTGTTTTCCAAAGGTCACAGACGGCGGGTGCGCATTCATCAAACGGTGTTGTCCACACTTTAATTAATGTATGAATGTGCTAACTTATATTAAGTTACATTTATATCGCTAACAAAGATGGATAAGGCACTTGTACATTATATTATAGATATCTATTAACATTTCAAGACAAGTCATGGCGAAGTAAAGGTTTTAATAAGCTCTACATGATCAAAAGTAAATAAGTTACCATATTTGGAATCCTGTAAATAATTTAAGTTTGAAGTTCTTTCTATTAACATGTCGACTTTAACGAATTACAACGCTAAAAATACTATATGATCGTTTTTTCCCTTAAATAACCAAAAAAAGTATTCCGTTGCTCGAATACATTTGATGTTATTTTAAGAGAAGTTATTTACATTTTATTCGATCTATCCATAATCCATAGTGACTTCTTCTTCTTAAACAGTGTAAGTATGTTATAACTTAATGTACGCAAATTGCTTGTCGCTCTCATTTTAACTTTTCTCTTATTTCTTTTTATCCACTACGAAGCGTTTCACGGTAGGTCGCAGTTATTTTGTCGTCATTTGTTTTTTAATAGTGCGCGCGCCAGATCTCCTAGGGGGGTTACCATAGTTGCGTGCGAAAGTTTATTCGCAAATAAAAATGTAATATTAATAACCCGCAGAGGCGAACTACGAATATTTGATTAAAATGTTAATTACAACGGCTATTAATAACCTCGATTGGAGTGCCGTGTCGTGGCGCTATTAGATTGAAAACGCTATAACTAACAATTTAGTTTATTTATCTGCAGTTTGCGGAAGCGGTTCACGGATTCATTGGCATCCCCCTGGTACTCTCTCTGGAGTCAATACATTGTACTACGGTTTTTCATGAATGCCATTTCAATATTTTGACGCTCTAAAGACCTTAGGTTCTCGGATACGGGGTATGACCTTTAATCTAACCAGTTTCTCACGCTACAATTGTCATGTTTTTGATATAGTTGAGGTCAGGTTAAAGAGTGAGATTTTTCTATAAGAAAATTGATGACTTGATCATCAACACAATTATTTCAGTCATTATAAATCTTGATCGATATATCTACTGTTAAGTACTGTCTTCCATTTTGATTTCCTCACGGACCGATCCCTAGCAGTCGACATTCATCTGCTAACCGCCATTTTTAGCAGGTAATCGGTATAACTGGTGGTCTACGCTTATTTTCTCTTTACGTGGATGACGATCGAGATCCTTTTCATCTCATCAGCAGTGGCATGAAGTCCATATATGCAAATAAGCAGTGTAAACTCTATGCGTCAAGACAGCCCGAAAAGTAGCCAACATATAAAATGAT
The DNA here is from genome assembly GCA_019425675.1 of Leucinodes orbonalis. NCBI lineage: Eukaryota > Metazoa > Arthropoda > Insecta > Lepidoptera > Crambidae > Leucinodes > Leucinodes orbonalis. The sequence goes on from PQWD01000730.1 coordinate 69,435, forward strand.
TCCCACTTATTCGCCCGTTTTCTTCAATAGATTAAACCATACGCGATCTGCTGTCATAAACAGCACTTAATTTGACAAAAACGTAAATTATTTATTATTTTTGCGACAAGTGTCACTCACTTTGCATATCGTACGCATAATCTCTGTCCACGCCTCTGCTCAGCAGTAATAGGTTTTATATACCCATAGACACTGTGTGCCTAGTCCACTGCCATCAACCCACAGGAATAAACTGTTGTTTAATCCTGTGGGTTAAGTTATTAGTTTAACTCTAGTTCTTCCACAGATCCTATCCCGCAGGTAAATACCTATCATAGCCATTTCCATAGCACATTGAACGACTATTAGGGTCTTTGAATATATAGCGAGCGACGTTTGTTTGGGATGGTGGGAATTGTAAACCGAGTACGGAACCATCTAACAATGTTTGTTATACATATTTGACACATATGTTTCATATGTCAGTCCGCATCAAAATGGTAATCCGATTACACTGGCGGGCGATGTGTGGCATTTATTAATATACATATACGGCAATCAAGCACCATTCATACGAGGATTAGAATGTTTTAACAACAGATGCGGAGTTAGTGTTGTGATGTAGATAACGTATTTGATTAACATTAATCTGTGTATCTTATAAATATACATCTTCGTTGTAAGAATTAATTGTTAGATAAGATTTTTTAATATGCATGTCGATGTATTCAAATCAATAATGTGTAAACATTATCTGAGCGGCATCCATTCCTTAAACGTAAATTTTCCTTTGAATATCTGTCCTTATATAGTGTTATTTTTCAAATACATAAGCTAAGTAAACGAATATTGTACTGAATGAATGACTAATTTAAAGGACGGAGGGACTTTGAAGGCTTATGTTAAAATATGTTTACAATGACAATGGGGTAATTTTTTAAAGACTTATGGCATTTCACGAATAGGGATGTGTGTGTTTTATATAGCAGTATCTATAAAAAGTAAGGCCGAATTTTTTTATTATAAAATGAGTTTAATCTTAATCTTCCTACCAAATCAATTCGGTGTTATTCTTATCGCGAAATAGTATTAACATTAAAGAAAAGTCCGATTCGTACCTGTCGCTATTAATTCGTCATGATTAATGAGAAGAGCGCTTTCTCCTCCCCGCGCGGTGTCGGCCTTTGTTTCGGTCCCCAATTTCGGGATTAGAACATTCTCGAATCGCGATTTTGTTGTATCACACAGACAAGGTTGCGCAATCCATCATTGTTTGCGATGTGAAATTTTAATATTTAACGAAAGTCGATACCGACTGACAGTTCACTACGCTGAGCCGCGTCGGTCCGATTGGATGATATTGTAGACGTGGAAAATGTAATCAGAGAAAGCATTTGGCTTTGTACGTGTACATTAGTTACGCAAAGCAAATGCTGGTCGTATTATGTTTTTTTTTCATTGTAACCATAAATCTGGCTGTTGTGCTATGTGACTGTTGTACGTGACGAGAAATCATAGATATTTCTAAGAAATATTTTTTAGGATTGATTTTTACCTGTTGGCCGCGGACGATATTTACAGCTTCACCGGATAAGACCTATGGAAAGGATGCCGCTGCTTATATGCTTCATACAAAGCAAAGATTGATATGGCATCGTAAAGTTTAATTTTAGGCCCGTATTCTTCTAGTAATCTGCCAAAATAAAACGCCGTTATTCTTATCGCGGAATAGGATTCAGAATAAAAAACATCTGATTTGCACCCGTCGCTATGTTACTATTAATTCAAAATATTTAATATTTTGGGATTACAGTTGAGATTTGCAGATGAAGTTGTTATTTAAGAAATTGAACTGTCTCGCCAAAGCAACACTAGCATACATTTTTTTTGCGAGACATTTAAATTCAACATCACTGTGATCCCACTTTACTATCAGCTGTATGTACAACAACTAAGTTAATGTTTGCGGTGTTCTAATATAAATTGCGCCTTCCAAACATTGAGAGCAGCGTTTGCCCGTTGCATCGCCCCAGTAACATTTGCGAGGCGCGGCGTGCAGATGCGGCCTCAGATCGTACAGATAGCTCCCATTGTCACTTGTACCAACTGTTGTTTATCTCTGACAGTGCGAACGTAGACATTGCCTGCGATATACATCGTACATATACAGTGTAAGTATACAGTGTATGGTTTTACAGCGTGATAGGTATTTACTCGTAGAAAAAATACTTAATATGTCTAAAAGCTGTAAATCTCCATACGAACTTCCTTGATATAAATAGATACATTTTTATTTGAAATCTATTGATTTGGTTTGTTCGCTGTGCCTATTTTAGTTAAGCTACTTTAATTCACTATGGACCAATCCCTTTGTAGTTCCACATTTAGTGAACTACATTTTCTTAGAAACATCTTAATTTGTAATAAATATCCTATCAAATGCATGCCTCAAGATCAAGCCCATGAGCAATCACAGAAGGCTTTTTAGGGATGTATTTTAAGGGATTTGGATCATTATCAGTCAAGCTAGTTCTATATTCATAAGTGGAATTGATTACCAAAAAATATACACGATGATAGACGATGGGATGGATGTAAATGCCTTCATATTAAATTAATAAATAGAAAGCTCCAGCTAAACGGCCTAAGTGGCTAAAGCATTCGGTGCTTCGAAAAATGGAAGGCAGAGTGTAAAGCTGTTGTTCACGGTACTACATATTTTAAGAGGGTTTTTGTTAAAACCCGCGATTCTGTTTTGTGCTCTACTGGTGGTTGACTGGCCAATCTTCCTATGATATATATGTTGTTTGGGAACGCTTTAGTCCTGTGGGACGTTAGGATGCTTAAAAGTAATAGTTAAGTAGAAAACGATCAGGGATAGGAAAATATGTGTACATGTTTCAAGGGAGGGGTCAAATCAGTACTTAAAACCAACGTCTTTCGGCGTTGCGGATTCTCTCGCCGTTGTGGATTTTATATCTTAATTTATGAACGGGCCGTGAATGCATGATGTATTTATTGGAATATTTATTATAATAACATAAGCATACAAAGATGCATAGATCTTTGCGTAAGAATCAATGCATAAAGCCGATCGTCCACCGCCAGCTGAACAAAGTTAAAACTAAACTTTGGAAACTAAACTAAGCTAAACTGAGAGTGAGCGCTTATAGAATACACTAATTATCTGCGGTTTAGCTCACGTTGTAATTGGATATACAACTGGTGAATTCGACGTAGCCTGGGCTTTTTACGTAGTTTGTTGTGACTCGTGAACGCACATGTGTGAAAAAATGGCTCGACTATACGAGCTAAGCTAAACTAACTTGGTTTAGTTGACGGTAGACGATCGGCTTAACAACCCATCGTAACGTGGTATCGTGTAATTATTGGGTGTGAGTATTGTTCAGGCGCGCTCGGTTGTTAATGGCCGCTTACGCAACTTAAAGAAATAATTATGGAAACTGCATAGAGAGGTTGTTGTACAATTTTATTTATGGCTCTGTTTGTGCTTTTGAAAGCGCACGTTATTTATGTATTTTTGATGAATTTTGAATGATGCTTTGTTGTGGGGTTTATTTGTGACTTGGAACAGAATCGGTGAGTAATTTTTTTAACTCCAAATTCATGGAAAATACTAATGTTTGTTCATAAAGTACGCTTATAGGAAAAATCATGGCTGTGGTTCCGTTATGAGATTACCTTTCCGGCCCAATGGACCTACGACATGGGTAAGGTCGCTGATGGAGTCTGGACGAATAAAGAGGAGGACCGGGATATCTGACGAAGAATGGGTGAGACCTTTATTGGGCTAAACTATGAGGACTGACTTTGAAGACACGGCTATTGCAAATGGTTGAGATAAAACTTTGGCGACAGCCGCCAGGGGAGCACTTGCGAAACCATTTATTATTTCATCCTATCGTTCGTTTATCCTGCCCTACAGTAATGAACATCTGTATATTTGTCAACACGCCTCTTTGATGATATGTATTTTATAGCGTTTACCAATGATTTTTTTTTATTCTCGATGGGTTTACGTTTGGCCTCAGTCTCGCCTGATAGTAAGCGATGACGAGGCCTATGATGGTAAACGAAATCGCCGATTTTGGTTAATACCACAGCCTTTTCTAGACTCAAGTGTTAACATTTTAAAAAAGTTTGCAACATCCGTGCTACTGCAATTGCAATTCTTCTGATGCATGTTTCGCTGTTGGCCGTAGATGACCTTCACAGTTCCGCCGGGCTAGTGGCGAGATACAGATTGCTCTCAGCCTAAGCTCTCCAATTGCAATTAGCTATGACGTTATTTACTACAAATGCGCTGTCTGATCCTGTTCAGTATCCCAACACCTAAAGATAGCAATAAAGATTCCCACAGTGCAGGTTGTAACCACTATCGGTGGTATGTTATACAATATTCAGTCTTATTACAATGGACGCAACATGCAAACATGTTTTTAAGCTGCGTGTGGTGATAGTGTGGAGTCATCCCGGCCGGTGCCGGTAAATTAATGTTGATAAACAGAGGCGATACAAATTAACAACAATAATCGAGCCGTACAAGTACCAAAGGCGGAAAGTGTTCAAATGGTACTATCGCGACGAAAATGCATTTGGCGTAAATCTTTATTAATTTCTAAGTCAATTGTTGCAGGTGAAGTACTTCGATGACAGTAAAGAAAATAACATATTCGCATTAGACATACAATTAAGATATATTGCCAAAATAAATTGATTTATTAACATTTATTTGTTGTTAGCTCGTTAATGCATTATTAAAAAAGCGGTCTCCTGATGTGCCGCAAGACAGATTTCAATTTCATAAGTTTGAATTATTGCATCCTCTTAGCAATATATCAAATTTATAGTTTACACTGCATTTAGAAATAATAATTGAAATTACATCTTGCAGCTTGGCTGCAGTCCTATATAATAAGCGCTGAGAAAGTGAAAGGCCAAACTAAAGAAATGCATTAGTTATTCCACTCACAGAAGTCATCTTATCTATTTTTTTACATTTTGACAGTTTTTTCGTTCTGTGACATAAATACGAACTCTTTCGTGTTAGAAATAGCAAATAAAATCATAATAGTGATCATTTCTAGGGAGTGGTATCCTAACATCTGAATAAAAATTGTGTTCGATACATAAATGGGTAATATAATAGCTTTATTACTACTTGTATAAAAATCTAAGAAATACTTAGTGCCAATAGTCTCAATAGTACTTATAACTCGGCATGACAACTGTCGGCTAAAGTATGAATATACGACGGACAATGACTCCGTGGAGTGTCTAGTTGTGTAGGGAGATGTCGGTGGTATCAGATAGCGCAGTATAATTTTGATGAGATGAGGCAATAAACAGTTAAATAATGCATCTTCAAACAGTATTGCAATAATATTACTTACCTTTTCTGGTACAAAAATGCTGACGTACCATTACAGTAATACTGTTTTAATAGATGGCGGTAACCTCCCTGGTATTATAAATATACTTGGAGTGCAGTGACATTTAACATCAGATAAGTCCTTTTTAGTTTGCTGTTTAGCATAAAAAATAAAAGTTTTTGCGTTAAATTCTAACAAACATACATCTATGAGTTGTATCAAAATTTCGCGTTCATAATATTAGGAAGATGATTTGTCAGCAACTTTCGCGTTTACAATTTTTAATGACATGATTCTATTTTATAAGCAGATTGATCCTATTTAGGAGTTTTCAAGGCAAGATTAAACAGGCATTATTTGAATTAGCGTGATACATCTTAAGCTGCATCATCACTTTCCATCAGGTGATATAGAAGTTAAACGCTTTCAAATTTTAATTTAAAAAAAGATTCTGTTTTGTACTCGATTGTACCAGCCAACAACGGGCAGTGGAGATAGCGCGTCGCGACCGCTGCACAACGAATGGAGGCACCACACGCGATTGGCGGCTAGAGACATGCGTCTGTCTGTACGCTTTTCCGCTTTTTCATGACTTGGGAATATGACTTATCTATCATGTGACCTTTGAGTAGGTTTAATGAAAGTGGGTCGGACAAAAAGTATTTGGTATCATCAGATTGAATTTTATTAAATATTTTTTTTATTAGTGTATGATATTAACGACTTATTTTAACGATTATTACTCGTACAGTATGGTGAAAATTATATTTTTGTTATTGAAGTATTGCTTTTATTAAATTGAACACTTTTTGTTGGATTCTTCTTACTCTTTTCTTTTCTATTGATTCTTAAATACAACAAGAACGACCCAGTGGACCCAGACCCAGTGGTTAACTTAATGGTTATAAATTGTATAAACAATTTTCAACTTAGTGAAATATTTTCTTTTCTATATCATTTACCAACACATTGGCACGTGTTGAGTTCTCAAACTTTGCAATCAAGACGACATCCGTCGCTTATAGCATCACTTCGTTTATCATCCTTATTAAATTTATTTGTACTGGCGTAGTTCTGATTGCTTATTAGTAATGGCAAAACCATTCAAAACTGAATCAATGATTGTGCAATTGTGCATTCGAACAATACAAGTCGAGTCATCTTTGCACAAATCAGCCCGTTCAATGCGTTCTCTGTCAAAGGAAACGTCAAGACGCCAGTCTCTGTAACACTCGCCGACAAAAGCGTATCCCGAATGTCACGATGAATACACAGAGTTATACAGCACTTTTGTTGGTGAGTGTACGCTGAGTCGAACCCAGAGGCTCATTAGGCGATGAAAGTAACGCGAAAATCAACATATTTATGCCGTCATTTCAAAAGTAACATATATTGGTAAAACTTTCTTTGATGATGGGAACAACAGTATATGTAAATTACAGGAGAGACCTAACATCTGTCGGTTTACGTGACGGGTGCAAGGCAGTGTTTGACGGAAAATAATAACTACCTATTATTAATTTCCTTCAACAATACTACTGTCATGGTCAGACGTATCATTTACCACCAGTTGATCGAACAGTCCCGTTTCCTTCATGTCATAAAATATGTTAACTGTACTATAGTAAAAAGTTAACAGTTAAAAGAAATTAAAAAACCCGTTGTCAAAAATACATACTTAAAAGGGAAAAACAAGCTGTACCATATATACTCATAGTACAAACGTTCACTTGTGTTTCATTTCCAGTATTTTTAGTAATCGGGTTTTTAATTTATTTCAGTCGTTTATTTAACTACTAGATATTCGTTCAGACAGCTCACAGCACGGTGTTCTTTATTTTCTAAAAAATATCTCTTTTTTAAGTATAGATAAACAGTTTATTATTTATCTAAGCTATTAAGCTCAAATATTTCGTAACTGAAGTGTTGTATCGAAAAACGGTTTCACACACATGAACTATTTTTTTTAACTTTGGAAGTGTCTCTCGCGCAAACTATTCAATTTATAAAAATGTTATTAAAAACCTCAATATCATTTTTCAAGAGCTACACTTTGATACCCGACACAGGGAGGTACGATGTGAATTGAGTTTCAGTTCAATGTATGGGGAACCCCAAAATATATTCTTATTTTTTCAAGTTTCCTGTCAAAACCTAACGGTTTCACAGAATACATATACTTACAAAGTTTGAATAGTGTAGTACTCATAGTTTCGGAGAAAAAAGGGTGTGACATACAGGCGGATTGAAAGACAGACAGACAGACTTGACGATCTATAAGGGTTCCGTTTTTTGCCATTTGGCTACGGAACCCAAAAAAGTAAAGGATTTTCATATTAAATTCAATTTATTTTGACAGCTGCTAAAACAAGATCAGATCAGAACAAAATTTGTATGTAGTTTAGAATATAATTATTATTGTATAATTTTATTATTGAGTAAATTTAAATGGCAAATAAATGTAACTTAAATTGGTTCCACACTTTTGAAACCGCTTTTACGACTCCTAACATGGTTTTACAGAACAGCTTAAGGGTGATAAACACTGGTATACTAAAGGCGGCATTTGCTTATTACGACCATGGTGACTGATGTTTAAAGCATTAATAGAAGCTGCTTAGTAACTTGTACTTATTAAAAATATTTTTTTCTTGCAAACATGATTGCAATCAGATAGTTGCAAGTGGCTTTTGCTTCTTAGTCAGTGATTGGGTAATTTTGCAGATTCGCAGAGGCGAGAGGCGTCGATCTGCGCATGAGCACTTAAATGGTCCTTGATTAGGAGAAATGTGATTCGTAATATAATTGTAAATTATTGCTAGTCATTGCCACTTTCGTTTGGACGGCGCATATCGTTACACCACAGGCTTAGAATTCATTTCCATAGTATGTGCAAAATATTTCAATTTTATTATATAAATTACCAATACACTCTGATAGCATGAAATTCCTCTCCCCATGGCAGGTGTACGTACAGTTGAAGAAAATAAATTAGTTATCTATGGGCACGTCGCCCTGGACGAGAAATGTTGTGTCTTCTTCTACCCAGTTATGTCACTAGCTACAGTATCCTCTTTCCGAATCATAGAAACTGCGTTTACCCGCCGACTCCACGGAATATCACTGCGAAGATACGATGAAGCGAAGCGAATCTTATCAAAATATTTTATGTTATATTTATATATTTTTTTATTTTATTTAGAACTTATCATGAATTTAGGTGAACAAGACCACTTGATTTAGTTCTTACGCAAAATATATTCAAATTTGTGATTCCGTTTCCAGCGAAAGTATTTTGGTGCCGCATTTAAATAAAAAAGTGCATCAGACCTCATTGTCTGAATCAAAAATAAAAAATGTCTTCAGAAGCGGCGATGTTTACACTCTATTTAACCTCTTACCCGGCGCTCGCCAAAAAGAAAGTTACATGCCGCGTTAAACACGGGGAAATTCGCCTAAATTACAGTTTACAAGCGTTTTACTCTAATTGGCTGGGCTCATCAGAAGCAAACGCCAATTCGAGTTTGCCGTTGTCGGTGGCACCACTGTCTATGTGTTCCAATACAATGTGTACTGGCAACACTTAAATTCCCATTCATACGACTGCAGCATTGACGTTGTTTTTTTCGTGTATCATTGAGGGCACTGTGGCCGTGACTCTGCTTGACAATGACAGCGATTTGGGCGGGAAAAGTGAATAGAGTTGGAAAAGTAGGATCTAACGATTATGGTGCGACTTCTGGTATTTATTTGGTAAAGAAACCTAATGAAATCTGATTCATTGTTAACGAATATTTTGTTTGAAGTTTTCATCTATAAATCAAGTAAGTATATTTTATATATGTCTAAAATAACTGTAGTGTAGACACAACTAAAAATGCATACATTAATTTAAAATCAAAATAACTATTTTGAAGAATTTCACGGCAAGCCGTTGAAAATACTTAATTGTTTATTGCATTTCGAAATACAATACTATTGGTGTACTATCGCAAGACAGTGCATGCTTTAAGTTAGCATATCCACATTTGCTGGACTTAAATCCAATTAAGCCACCAGATTAGAGATCTGACCTGCATTTCTACTACTAATATATCGGAACTTGCAACTTTGTATATGCTGTTACAGATTACATTACAAAGGACGCACCATCTTGCGGCGTACGTAGAACCGGTGAAAATTTAACGGTTCGTGAAATGGCAGCTAATGACAGCTGCGGATAAAAATTGTCAAAATTGCCCATCGTCGTTCATAATGAGCGTGCTGTGATCTATTGTTGATGTGTCTCGGTTTGAGGGCAAACAGATTTTAGAGATCGTCGACGTCTAGACGGCCAATTTTAAGTCTTCTGTCCTTAAAAGAGATGTTACTATTGAAACAACGCACTTCCCTGTGGTATTGCAAATATACAGCGGTGTCATAAAACGTCAAGTAAGCTGTTTGCTCGTTTGCCCCCTACAGCATAAAAAGGCATACAAACGTGTGCACTATATATATATGTACAAAAAAAATCTATATAAGGCAGAACGTCGATAAGGCAAACTTCGTGGGTATCAAATCCCATGTATATCAGCCTGCCATAACAGTCAATTTTACCATTGGGTTTGTACGGTGGGATAGCTGTTATTGTGTTGATTGTTGCCTATAGCCTGGGTACCAAGATTTTTTCTCCCTCTGTGCATCCAAAGGCACGCTGAGCCGTTGCTCCCAGCTACTATCTTAGGGTATAAGCCGTTAATACCCATTAACTCGCATAGGCTAAGCCTGGTAGATTGCGACCCAACCTACCCCGTATCCACGCTGTATGGAAAGCCTGTGCCGTTTAGTGGGCGGTTATAGACTAGTTGATTGACCGCCAGAAATCCAGACACTATAGAAATCTATTGTTTGTGACACTTTAACGCATGTCTGGCGGTCAAAGGGTTAAAAACAATTGTCGTCAATATTTTGTAAATTAGAGCGTCGTTGGCTCAATGGTGTGGACTGTTGCCTTCTGATCGGGAAGGCGCAGGTTCAGAACCCGGCATGTACCAATGTGATTACGAATTTCTGAAATTAAATGTACGTTATCCAATGCTCTTAAGGTGAAGAAAAACATTGCGTAATTATGTACAAAATGATGTAGGAAATCTCGTAGTCGTGTGTACGGAATCTTAAACGTTGACGGGCACTCAAATCGTTGTTTCCATTAAAATTGATACTTTTCATAAACGCCCCCGTATTATGCGGTACACTGACACACATGACACAAATCGACGTTACTTTCCAATGGTAATACGCCAATTATACTACGATAATATTTTAATATCACTGTTTTCTATATTATAGTCATTGTCATTGCAGACGTTAAAGTGAAAGGGACCATGTTTGCGTTGATTAATTTAATATTATACGGTTATTGAAAAATTAACCATATCGGTACTTTTATTAAGCAATATCTTTTCTATTATCTGCAATTCTGGTGGTTAAAAAGGGATACATATTTTTTTAAATATGATTTTTTTAAATTGTATCATCATTAAAAAATAACTATATTTTAAAAGTTGCGGTTACAGCCTATAGGTTGTCATTTACATGTATCTATTATTTTTAACATATAAATAAAATTAGAGTTTTGTAATATTGAAATAATATTTTTTTATATACGGTACATATGCCAAATTAGCAATTTTCTGTCTGTCTTTCTGTTTATTCCGGGTAATCTCTAAAACGGCTGGATGCTTTAGACGGGACTTTTTGGTAGGTATCTGATGTAATAAGGAAACCATAGGCTACTCTTATTTAAGACAATATTTTTCATATGGGAAAAATAAAGCAATGTTGTACCGTGTGGACGCGTGTCGTGTGACTTAACGAAGCGATTTAGTTATATTTTACTTCGGGCGAATATCTTAAAACGTGGGTTAGACCCGCGGGGAACAACTAGTATATTACTTGTGGCCATGAACTTTCATAACAACAGGATAACATACAGTTATCCCTGGGTAAATACTACGTCGTTCGCAGATATTTGTGGTTTTGTTATGTATCTATTTATAAATGCACTCTTCATTAGGTACTAATTATATATCAACTCAATTTAACTGGCCACTCGATTGTACGCTACAAAACTAACGTATTTCTTAGTTCTATTAAACTTTATTTCTTATAATATTAATAGAAACCGGGGCTGTCTTTAAATACAATAAATTACTCACGGGCAGTCCTAGTGAGTTACAATTTTGAACTAACTACTCCTAATTTATTTAGTTAGGGCAAGCCCTTTTATAAACGGGGGGTCACACAGCATTTACGGCGCTCATTTTTGTATTGCCTTGGGATATAAATTCCAAAGTTTTTTCAACACATTATTTTCTTTATTAACATTCAGTTTCTTTTACAGTAACTTCAATACATAACAACGACAAAACTATGTTTTCCATTGGTCTTTATATTTATGAACTTAGTTAAAATAAAGCCGATATTAAAATTTTAGGCGAAGTAGGCGATGTAGGCATGTATGTATGTAAAATTATTAGCATAGTTGGGATCTGTCAAAAAGATTTCATGTATAATAAATAGGTGGGGTACACTCAAGTTCCAGAAATGACAGATTTAATTCTGAACCCTAATACAAATAGTAAAAGTTAAAATTTAAACCAACAGGTAGGTAATGCTAAGCTTTGCTAATTTCCAGATTGCCTAAGGTTGCCATCTCAGCGGCGTAGAGCGTTGAGATAAAAAGCACTTACAACTATCCGCTATCACTGTATTACACGTAATTCCGTGTGCGTAGTTCGAGCACCCTCGTTCACTGAGATTCTAACGTAAAAGAGCTGTTTTAATAGTAGTCTTTAACTACTATTTCAATTATACATTGTCGACGCTATATTTGTTTATCGGTTACCAAATAGTCAAACAGTACTCTACGTATTGCTCTCTCGATAACTGATATACTAAACACTTATCATCATTTTATCAGCTTATTAAACTTAGGTGTAATTGGCCTTAGTCGTCCACGCGGGCCCAGTACTGATTGGCCGACTTCACTCACAACCTTTGAATTTCTTTGTAGGCGTGCGCAGGTTTCCTCACGATGCTTTTTTTCACCGTAAGAGCGTCGGATAAACGTTCATATTATTTCGAAATTTGGAAGAGACATGGAAAGATTTGAATCTGCGCCCTACAGATCTGAAGGCACAGTCCATACCAATGAGCCACCAACGCTCTACATATATATATAGATCTGAAATATACAATACTGGAAAGTTAACCAGCAAACCTTAATCCACTATAGATGGGGATTCCTAAGGACGAGAATTATAGTACTTAAGTATTATAGTGGATCCCCTACAATGTACGTAACTTAGCAGTATTTCGAATTCCCACTATTAATTTAATAAAAAACAGTCTAATTGAGATCCCCTTTTTTTTAAGTCTGTTTATACATAGAAGATGTATATTCATATACATAGACTCTCGGATTGGGTCCCCTATACGCACAATGTAATTACGCGCACTAAAGAAAGGCGCGAGCCCCTGCGCACGCGCCGCTTTTCGCGTCACGCCCTCGTAATTGCGGGCATAATTAACATCTCAACGATTTATCGACGTTATTACATTGTTTACCATTGACTCGTATTTAACGGGATGCCGTGGTTAATGACGGCTTGTTGTTGTGGGAAATTTATAAGTACAGTTTCTGCGAGGGCGATTACTTTCTATTGCTTATATCATGTTTTTTATGCAATAGAGGGAGAATCGAGAAGACGTCTTACCTCATGGTAAATGACACATTCGCAGAGGGCATAGAAGCGCTGCGGGCCCTTTGAATGAGAATACGCTTTTTTATGCCCTTTCTAGATCGGATAGCTCGGGAAATTTTTCCGACAGGCAAATTTCATTCCACAATTATGTCGAGCGTCGTAAAAAGTTTGGACAATATCAAAAACCCTCTGCCTCATTTCACAAAATTGTGTTATGACAAATTAGATCGATTGTTCTGTCGGTGGGCTAGTCACGTATGTCGCAGAACTGATGGCCGTTGGAGCAGACGAGTTCTGGAGTGGAGACCGCGTCTTGGCAAGCGTACGTAGGACGCCCTCCGGCTCGATGAACCGACGACTTGGTTAAGGTCGCTGTGTGGAGGCTGGATGAGAAAAGCGGAAGCGGAGGAAATGGGGGTGACCTATGTCCAGCAGTGAACTGCGATGGGTTGAATAGAAAGTAGATCCATCATTATCAGAAATCTTTCTAGAAGGAACTATCCTGTCGCTGTGGTCATTAAAAATACGAATTAAAGGCAGCTCATTTCAATGCGCTCTAGCAAATGTCCACAAAAAGAAAGGGCAAGGTTCCGCTCAATGTAATGTGGATCGAGAATGTACCTTTTACGCGATACAATTATCTAAAAGCGGTAAATGTGATATATAGTCAAAGTAATGTAACATTCGCCGGTGGGCGTCGGTAATTGCTGTTCAGCCGATATCTATGTAGTAAACGTTGACATTAGAATCGACTACTTACCGCTCCACCTTCTAATTACAATTTAAATGCAGCCTTGTTATACTACTACTATGTCTAAAGTAGGTAAGTATAAGGGCTTTATAAATAATGTTGGGGTTCTCTTAGTTCTCGTGGAAAGTTTTCTGGCGAAGAGTAATATGATGAGAGTAAAGTATTCAGGGTATTTAGGGAGGTCAATTCTGCTTTGAATATTTTCTGTCATCTTGGACTTTTATTTTTACCATCTACTCCTGAAAAAATTCAACTAACCCGCAAAACTTCAAGGGCCTCGAGTTGCGGACTTGTTTTTTTTACCAAGGCTGTAGCTGTCCGTCTGCTTTCGCAGATCGTAACATTAGAAATATATCTTTTTGGGGGTCTAACAATCGAGTGAGTGGAACATTAAAATATATAATGATATATAGTAAAAAGAAGTTTGTCTGAATTTTAAAACATCTGAACTTTCTCTGATTTTAATTAGATCCTTAAACTTGAATTAGGATATGAACTAGGATGGTACACAGGGGTTAACACTGAGTAAGCACTGGTCCCACTTACTGGCTTATGGACTAATTCTCCCATAGACGTGCCGTGGGTGTATATGTACCTGATGTACTCAGCAGTGGGACGTTAATAATTTATGGAGCATAACAAAACTGTAATTTTTTTGGATTTCGACCTTACATCATGGCATAATTGAATCAAAATTAATATTTATTTATTATTATCCTCCGGACGTTCAGATAATACTATCATGGCTTAAAGTACAAAATATGTGGTCAGTATTACCTATAAAGGGTTAAATGCTAGTTGGTGGGGAATAGACCGAGTTCACAGTTCAAGCCGTCCACGTGATAAGTTGGGATACTGACATCTTTCACCAGTGATAAATGAGAGAACAGTGATGGTACAAACATGTGACACAGCATCTTAAATTACGCCTTTCGCTACCTAATTTATTTCTTAAATCTTTACATGATGCTAAACAAAGATAATATTAGAATCAAAAGCCCTTTATTGGTAGTAACTCCTGAGATAATCCGGTGAAACCGCGGTTGGTGCCTTCTGGTAATGTTTAGAGATAGTGTGAAGTCGTTAGTCCGCCAAGGTGATAGAATTTTATAGCCGCCAAAGTACTAATTAGTGGTTGAGGAGGTAGTCGAAAGCGGTGCTAAAATTTTATGTAGATAATATAGCAGATGTATAAAAGATGCGCGAATGAATCTGATTCTAAAAATAAGGTACTTGGCGGGGTTTGAACCTCAGCCCTTCCTGTAGGAAGGCAACAGTCCACACCATTGAGCCACCGACGCGACGCTCTTACGCTGGGGCTCCCCATAAATAATTTACAATATCTTAAATTTTTTTAACTCACCAAGAACGCATTAAATTGTATCATAAGCGAATAAAATGTACCAACGTTGAGATACTTTCCAGTAAATTATTTAAATGCAAAAGCGGGGCGACTTTCGAACAAATAAACTCAAAACTAATCGATTTAAGGTAATTAAACAACTGGGTATAATTGCGTGAAAATGAGATTGATACCCAAGTGAAAGGTAATTAAAACTGCATTATGGATCACTGGTGATGGTTTTCTATTACTTGATATTGTCAGTGTAAATTGCAATTCGTTTAATAATGGCTGCCACCGATAATTGTTTAGTTATTAATAGTAGCCCACGGTCTCTAGCGATGAGGAAAACGACGTAAATGGGTATTCAATATTTGTAAACTTCGTACTTCATTAGGGGAGGCCTTCGTTCAGCAGTGGACATAATTAGGCTGTAATGATGATGATGATAATGATGAAACTTCGTACTTCTACATCTAAGCAACTTATCCCAATTAATATCATTTCTACAGACCACGGTGCAGGTACTATACCCTGTCGCCTTCATTTTATGGAATCCTATTGGGTTCCTCTTCATCATGCACCTAGCTGCCTAATCTCAAATAAAGCTATCGAATACACATTGCCCCTGTAAAAAACTATGTGGCAGTTAAAACAATCTATTCAGTCATACTCATGTACTCACATACAAAGCCTTGATAATAAATTGTTTTACTAGCTATTTAGTATTTTTATTCTTGTCAGTTTAATAAAGCTATGTAGAAAGCTGCCAAGGAAGGCCCTATAAATGTTATCACGTACATTAATTTGAGTTAAATTCTGTCATAAAAACATAATAATGTTTTATTTTATGCAGTTTCAAAAGAGCTTAATTGTTTTAATATAGAGACTTAAATTATTGATTACGACCCATTTAAAAGGTACGAATGGCACATCAAAACCGGAGGGAGATATTCCTGAATGCGAGATCCGGTGATTAATATTTGTGTCACGTGAAATTTCTTACTTTTTCACAAAGCAAAATATGTTTTGTTTAATAAGACATAAACGACAGTAATAGTATTAAGAATTTGTTTGTTTTAAGAATTTATTTGGATCTTATCTTATTTATCTTATAAATCGTGAGAATACTTTGCAAGGAGGCTTAGGGAATTTAGGGGCTTATTCAAATTTGAGGGTACAGTCAGTCAGTGATGTTCATATGTAATAAAAAAATTATAATTGGCGATTCCGATTTCCATGAATCCATTCAACATCCGATTGCGTCACAAAGCGTCGAGTGTCAATACCGTGTACGGAACCCACCTGGTTCTGTTCTCGTGTGTTATCATTAGCGCGTCTCACGTTTCCCTGACGCGCCGGATCTAATCGGCTGTCACCGGCCAACATCCATAACAAGCTGCGCCAAAGATTTATATGGGTAGATGAGCCAGCGATCGATTAATGGACCGGGCGAACTGCAATTTGCAAGGTCTTCAGGATTCCGTACTTTCTGTTACGTGTGGAAGGGCTGTGCTTAGAGGCAAATAAGTTGGCTTGACCGGAATGCCAGCCTCACAGAAAACTTTTTTTGTCATAAGTGTACAGGACGGTCGGGACGGTCACCTGGATAAGTGATACGCCTGATCATGACAGAGCGGCATTGAAGGTGACCAACAGCTGATAGACAGTGATTCTTCTCCGTCAATGCCGCACTGTGCCCGTTACCCGAGACAACAGATGTTTGGTCTCTTATACCCGGTAATTTTACTACAGTGCCCTCATTTCGAAACACAAAAGTGCATAACACTTCTGTTTTACGGGACGATATTTGGCATGTTTGCGATATTTTGGCGAAGGAGCTAGGTCACCAAACGACAAAACCCCCTCCTAGGTTTATTTTTCTGTTGGCCGCAGATGGTCTTCACAGCTTCATCAAAAAAGGCAAAGAAAGGAAATTCATGTAAAGACCCATATCCAAAATTACACAAACGTGTCACTTTTTTTTACGTTTGTTCTTATCTCAAGCACTGAGATTTTCACAGCTCATTCTTGCCCATTTGAAGGAAGCTTCACTAATAGGTACAAAACAAGCAGGCAACAATATATAAACAAACATACCTACATCCTTCTTTTACAACCATTACAAACAGACATCTTCATGCCTGGAAATATTACTATTACCGAGGATCGAATGCGGAACTGATTGACCTTTAGGTACACACATGGGTCGTCAAGTTATCATACATCTGTGTGTGATGTGTGTGCACGCTTTCCATCCTAGCGGTCGATCGACCACAATCGAGAGTTCATATTCAATTTGCGATCTGGTGAAATCCCCTTTTACCTCAGTAACGATGTTTTCTATCAATTCAGGGCTACCAACCTACCAAAATCGCTGGATACTAAACTTATAAATCTCTGAAAAAGGCACGCGTAAATTGTATTGTTGTTTGAGGACTTATAAAAAATAATTTGTTTTTTTTTTTATTAAAACAAGCGAATAGTCCTCCTCTGCTGCTTCACCTGCTGTTTTTGTTGTTAAGTTTCGTATATCAGTTTTTATTATACAAATCTCGTCCATCGAATAAAAAAACATTAGACTACTCGATCGCAGAGCCAGAAAACTCATTGGCGATCAGGCGCTCGTTAATTCTGAACTGCAGAGCTTATCCCACCGCCGTAAAGTAAACATGTTTGTCAGTTTTTTACAGGCTCTACTTTGGTGAGTGTTCTTCCGAGCTCCACGCACTTATCCCATCGTCACCCTTTCACATAGGTTATCAAGGCGAACTGCAAAATTCATCAGTTTGTAGTTGACGTTCCCCGCATTCGGACTAAGCGTTTTGCGTCTTCTTTCATTATGCGTACAGCTAGGAATGGAATGACCTCCTGCGTTTGTGTTTCCGGCCACTTACAACCTCGTGGCATTCAAAAACGAGTGAATAGGCTTTTTCGGGCAAGCTCGCTCCATCTTAGAGCACGTCTCTTCCATAGGATAGTCTGTGCTCAAGAGTAAGCCCATTAGATATAAAAAAAAAAAAAAACATTCAATATTGTACACATTTACGACATTTATTTTCATTATTTTATTTTGCAATCCATAACCGTATGTATTGAACTCTGTCCACAAGCCTTGTGAACGAATGAATCATATATAAGAGAAAATATAGTTTAGAATTTATCGTTTTATAATATATCGACTAACATGCTTTAATATGCATAATTAAATTAATATGTCGTCAACCTTACATAGACACATTGTCTTATATAATTTTAAGCTTCTATTAATAAATTCAAAAAGTTGAGTAAGCCATACATTTAAAAAACTTTTTAGCTAATTAATTAGTGCAGCGCATCCTGAATCCAATTGTAACTGTTTAGTGAATAGCTATTTGTTAAGTTAAAGTAGACTGTTTCAAACTAGAAAG